>ML247981.1:3258-20586 GCA_005239495.1 Nicotiana undulata
TCAAAGAAAGATCATTAAATCAGTTTCAAAGAGTAGTAACGATTGGAAAATCAGTTAGAAATCAATTAACCATGATAAATCTTAAGTTATTATGCAATTTAAATGATAGCAGTAATAATAGAGTTGAAAAGGAAGCATTATGTAGAAAGAAATAAGGAACTTCAGTGAAAATATCCCGTGCACGCGCTCGTCACCTCACGTACACGGGGTTATTATAGGAAAACCAGTATAAATGCCTAAGGGAGATTCCCCAACACAGAGTTAGGCAAGCCACTTACCTCAACTGTACAAATCAACCGCTAATCACTCTCTTGCCACGAGTATCCAACTCCGGGTGGCCCAAATCTATTCAATTCGATGGGATAACGTAAATATAAATTCAAGAAATCGAAATAACTAATTAATTCAGAACTAATACGCGAAATTAGAAAATTTGACCAAAACGCCTCTCGGGCCCACGTCTCGGATTCGGGTAAAATTTGTATTTTCCGAAACCTTATTCACTCATGAGTCTAACCATATGAAAATCTCTCAAATTGGAGGTCAAATACCCAATAAAAACCCCAAAATTCGTTCTAGGAAGTTTCTTCTAAATTTCCCAAATTTCAACTCAAAAATCTCAAATTAAGGGTTGAATTTAAGACTAGAATCATGGAAATTAACCTATGATGGTTAGACATCACTTACCTCGATTACCCACGTGAGAATCTTCTCAAAGATCGCCCCTCCCGAGCTCCCACAACTCAAAAATAGTGAAATAACATAACCTTCAGATTTTTAGAATATGAACAGGGATTTCCGCACCTGCGGTTCCTTTAACCGCACCTGCGGAATAATCATCGCAGGTGCGGAAAATCACCTGCGATAGAAAGGTCGCGCCTGCGGAGCCCAGGTCGCGCCTGCGATCCCTTACCAGGTCACTAGGACCGCTCCTGCGATAGGAAGGTCGCGCCTGCGGAGCCCAGGTCGCACCTGCGATCCCTGACCAAGCCACTAGGGCTTGGCACCTGCTGCACAAGTCCCGCGCCTGCGCGCTCGCACCTGCGGAAATTCCATCGCAGGTGCGGAACACCAGATACAGGTCTGGTTCAGCACTTTGAAATTTTCCAAACTTCCCGTTAAACATCCGAATCGACTCCGAGGCCCCCGTGACCTCAACCAAAACCACCAACTTACCCTAATACCGCATTCCAACTTAGTCGAGCCTTAAAAACACGTCCCCTAACATCAAAATATCCAAAAATGCATAGATTCAAGCCTAGGAACTTAGGAATTTTCAAGAATTCACTTCCGACGCCGAACCACGTTTAAACTCGTCCGAATGACCTCAAATTTTGCACACAGGTTATAAATGACATTCTGGACCTGCTGTCGCTTTCGTAATTCCATTCCGAGTCCGATATCAAAATCTCACCTATCGGCCGAAATCGCCGAAATTCTAACTTTCGCCAATTCAAGCCTAAATCTACGCCTGGCCTCAAAAACACATTCCGAGCACGCTCCCAACCCAGAAATCACTCAACGGAGCTGACGGAGTCGACGAATTTCCATTCCAGATCCGTCTTCACACAGCTCCCGCTCCGGCCCAATTTCTAAGGTCAAAGCTCACCTTAAAGGACTATATGTCCAAAAACACTCCAATTTTCATCACTCAACGCTCCGACTCATTCCATTAACCTAATAAGACAAGGGAGGAACAATTATCAGGGGATCGGGGCGCTAACTCTCCAAAACGACCGGCCAGGTCGTTACAGAACATCTCTGGGATGCCCTCGTCCCCTACCTCGGGTCGGTGCCCTCCCCCGACCTCTGCCACGGCCTCGTACTGCGGGGGTAGCGGCATCTCTCATATCAGGAACGTCAACTGTGCGCGTCCTCACCATCTGTGAGAGAATAGAAGAGTGAGATATAGTATACCATCGACTGCACGATAGAATATGAATAAGGAGAGGTTTCCTAACACCCTATCGCCTCCCGAAGATAAGTACAGACGTCTCCGTACCGATCCGCATGACTCTAATGGGTTTGCCCATGAATTGTGAGACCTACGTGAACCTAGAGCTCTGATACCATATTGTCACGACCCAAATCCTAGTTTAGGTCGCGATGGCGCCCAACTCCGTTGTCACGCATGCCAACCTTAATTACTAGTAATCCCCTTTTTTAATTTATCAACATTTTCCAATTCTTGTGAAATATTAGAACTAAATTACGAGATAAACAAGATTTTGAAACAATTATAAATGAAGAAATAACTGAATAGGTCACTACCAACAATTTACAATCCAAAGGAATATAATATCCACTATGTGGGCATGCTAGGAACTGGCGTCACAAGTCTACGGGCATCTAATAGAAAAGAGTATCCAAAAGAAAATACAAGTCTGTCCTATTGTCTAAAGAAATATAGTACAGACATTACAAAAGAAAAGAGGAACTCCAGGGTGCTGCCACAGAAAAGCGTCAAGGAAAGCAGTGCACCGAGAAGTCCACGCCAACTATACGTCGAAGAGGAGCTACGGATGAATACCCAGATGCACCTACCTCAGAGCCTGTACAATTAAGTACAGAAGCGTAGCATGAGTACATAAGCAAATATGTACCCAGTGAGTATCCCATCGAATCTCGAAGAAGTAGTGACGAGAGGTAGACGTGATACTTACTAGGGTCAAAATTAAATAATATAATTTAATAAAAGCTATGCAGGTATAACAGCCATAGTAATCACAAAGACATGGAATATCAAGTGTAAGTTTGCAATTACCTTTACCTGTCAAATTTCATTAGCATATAATGCACTAAATTTCCATTTCGCATGAAACAGTCTATACAATTACAACAAAACTCCCAGTCAATTATATAGCACATAGTATGCGATCACGGGGGAGAAGGATGCAAACGCGGAGAACAAAATATGGGACAGGACACAACTTTACCCAGTGCGAACGCGTGCAAGCATGTGTGGTCGTAATGGGAAATTTTTCCCACCCTGCCAACTCCTTCTATGTGATTGCGTGCGTGCACCCGCGATCGCACAGAAGGAAACAAAACTATGAAAATCTAGTGTTTTGCAATTAGCTCCGAGGGGTTCGAAACTCACCCGAGCCCCTCGGGACCCCCTCCAAAGGCACTGGCAAGTCTGTACTTGTGATACGAACTCGCTCGAATTTTCGGAACGTGAAAAACAACGACGAAACTAAGAATCCAACCCCAAAACCAAAGTGAATCAAACTTTGAACTTTAAATTTTAGAATTTGCTAACAACGCGCCCATTTTACCTATACTACTCGGAGTGACACCAAATTTTGTAAGCAAGTCATAAATGACATAACAGAACTATTCCCTGTCTAGGAATTCCGTTCGGACCTCGATAACACAAAAACACGTTCCAAACCTCAATTCTTAAGCTTAAGGAATCATATTTTTGTATTTAGCGCCGAAATGCTCCCGGGTCATCAAAAATATGTTCTGGACACACGCCCAAGTCGGAAATGATCATACCAAGCTACCGGAACTGTCGAAACTCGATTTCGAGGTCGTTTACTCAAAATTTTGGCCGAAGTCAAACTTGGCCTTAAACGCCAACCTTAAGGAACTAAGTGTTCCTATACCATTCCAAACTCTTACAAATTCCGAACCACCCGTCCCCAAAGGTCATAAATAATAAAAAGCCACTAAGGGAAGTCTCATTTAGGGGAACGGGGTCCTAATACACAAAACGACTTGTCGGGTCATTACAGAACCTGGGGAGGCGTGGCTGGCACCCGGTGTCGCATTAGCTCGAGCGAACCACTCTGTAACTCATGATTGTTCGACCAAAACTAGAACATACATAGGTCGAGTTAGCTGGACTCATTCTTTTTGTATCGATCATGGGCCAACATGGACCCAACTTGTAATGCATAACTATAAGTGGGAAACACTGTATCAATAAACTATTGTTCTTAAAACATGAATACATATGGGTCGTCAAGTCCTCTGACATACGGTAAAAACTGAACTTATGTCTACAAAGCCTCTAAGATTATTTGACATCAAATGGGATAGGCTACCGGCCTACCCATAAGTCTGTAGCAAAACTCTGACACGATGACATAGAGTTGGCTACACTCTAAATGAGGTGGAGTCTTACCGATCCTTCGTTGAATGCCAATCTCGTCTACTATGAGGGATTGTCATACTGATTGTCTATACATGCGGGCGTGAAATGCAGCATCCTCAAGCAAAAGGGACGTTAGTATGAATAATGTACCGAGTATGTAAGGCAGAAAATCATAACTAAGAACAGTATCGTAAAGAGAGATGTAGAAGATACAACATGTAGCATCTAAGTGCCTCGGAGAGATAGTGACATGAAATGCGTGATACATATATATACATAAACCTTTAAAAACATCCGCCTCTATGGGCATCATCATCATCATGTCATACCCGCCCTCGAAGAGGACTCGGTAAAAACATACCCGGCCATCACAATGCTCGGTAGAATCGTACCCGGCCACGTGGAGCTCGGTAAACCCAACTAATCAATGGTTGCACAATAGGTGATGTACCCGACCGACTATAGCGTGACTCGGTAGAGTAAAATAGATACTATATATAATGCATGATGGACTCATGAAATCACGCTCTAAACCTTTCAGAGTGACGTAAGGTGGTTGCACTATCGATTAACATTATGGATATCATACCATCAATATGAACTTAACTAGGACTCAATCATGCATAATTTCTTATAATAACTTTGTAAGGAAAGAACAACATGGACAACCCTCGTTGCTAGGAGTTGCTAGGAGTAGATTCATTATGAAATAGCGTAGCGTTTATGTTTGTTTCACTTTAGATCATGCCAAAAAAAAGAAGGGATAGCCTTAACATACCTGAACCATGGGGAGTTGGTTCATCACTTACGTTTTTATTGGCTTTTTATTTTCTTTCACTTGAGCACCGTGACTTTCAGTTGTGGAAAACGTAACGAGAATACATTTGGCTACTAGAAGTTTGCCAAGTCAAAGTAAAGGATTGACATGGCCTTAGCTTGGGAACGATACCATAAAGACATGAATAGGTGGTATTGTGCCTTGTGAGCCCATATTTGTGTTATGTATTTGGAAAGTTCTTTCTTGGTACTTAATTAATACCCAGAAAATTTCTCATTCCACAAAGTAATAGATAAATTGTTTAAATAGAGGGAGTTTATGATAGGTGTTCAGTTTTCTCATTTAATTTGTGTGGTGGATAACTAAGGAATTGAAGGTGCAAAAGTGCTGAAAGTATAAGTGGGATTCGGATTTTGAAGGAGTAGTCTTTGTCATAGTGAAAAGGTTCACAGCTAATAGAGATTAAAAAATGTTTTACTACCGACTTAGTAGATGTATGCCACCTTTTATAAAAATGCAAGAGTCACTTAGTTTTTGTTATAAGGCTGCCACGTGAAAGATTAATTAGTCTTATCCAATAACTAATTAATTAAGTAATATTTCGCTATCTGGTAATTAATTAATTACCCGTGTAACTAAGAATTGTCTCAAATTACTTAAAATACTATCTACTTTTAATACACTTTATGTACCCGACTATCTTGGTCATGTAGTAGGATATAAAATAAATGCATACACTGTTATTTAATTAAAACATCCATGTAACAAAAATGCATATATTTTCTCAGCTTCTAACTTTCCTAATCTCATATAAAGAATAAAAAATTTCATACGCTTTCTCATATTATGAGTATAATTTCATCCGATAAGAGTAATAATGGTAACTATTTAAAATTATACTTATAAAACTTTTACTAAAATACTCCACTTAAAAGAAAATACCACACTAACATAATATCTAACAGTATCAAAGTTGTTAAACTTAAGGGGTCTTATAATAACATAGTCAATTGATGATTGCTACAACACACATATTGCTGCATAATTAAGTTCTCGTGTAATTCAATACTAACGAACCATGATAAAGCATTGCAAATTTCAGCTCTTATAGTAAGCTCCCAAACACATAAAGCAACAATCTTTCACTAAATTAACAGAATCCAGACAAACTACCTTGAACTCATAATGCTATTTACATATCTCCACTCATTAAAGCCAGAGATAAACAATTTTATGCGAATCTTGAAAAACAAAATCCTTAAAAAGATCGAAAATAGGAAACGCCACAACTCTCCATGTCGGATATTTCAATTCACATGTGCTGTACTAACCAAGATTCTTCAAGCAAATTAAAATATCAAACGTTGAGTATGGTGCAAATGTCATAAATGGTATTAATCTACTTCAACTTCATATGGATTACTACGACTCATTCTAATATTAAACTACGAGATGTAATATTCTCAACACGAATACTAAGTTCAGAACACACACTCACACTCAAACTCTCTCTTATTTCTCAACAACTTGTGATAACTATTGGTAGCCAAGGCTAGACATTGGAACTACATCTGCTTTACACTCTGCACTTTCTTCTTTAACGGGTATGTCTCTAGTTAAATTTTGAAACTCAAACTCCATGTGTTCCATTCCTGCACTAGTTCAATTGGCTATGTATTCAATTTGTTTTCCTGTTTACTGCTTTATTCAGCATGTCTAAATTCTGTCTTCTCTTGATTTAATGTGTAATCGGCATGTCTAAACTTTACTTGGTTACTTGATACTTGTCCAGTATGTTTACATAGTCCCTGCTTACTCCCCTTAACTGGTATGACCATGTTAGTTACTTAGTCTCTTAATGCATTCTATTGGCCCTAATGGTATGTCTAATTTTGTCCAATACACCCTTGTCTACAACATGATTTTTCTACAACCTTGCTCTATGTCTTAACTGCCTGTTATCGGGGCTAACCGGTTAAGTCTCTAAGACTCCTAAGTGCTCTGTGCATTTGTTGTCTATATGCCTCCCATGTCCCCTGTTCATATGCCGCCTAATGTGAACTCTATGTGTTCCCAACCCCCTTCACCCCTGTGTGTAAAGCTGCCTGTTAAGTGATTGTAATTCTGGGGCTTTATGAGTCTGTGTGATTGTACATTGGCTCTTCTCAATTGATTGCAAAACTGTTTTCCACTCTTAGTAGTTCTTTAATTATTTCCATTCCTGAAATTCTTTTCACTCCTAAAGCTTATCTCTATGCTATTTTTTACTAAGTCTTTCAAAACTATTTCAAGCACTCTCACTTTACTCTTATACTATTAGGTTCTGCCCCTCCAGTGTGTGTACTGCCTAGAAATCTATGAGATTCCTCCAAACTCTGGCACACTGGGGCTGGACCTTCCACACTGCACATAACCAATCCCTATTTTAGAAAAGGTCTTGGTGTGAGCACTATCCGGGATCCCTGAGGTCCTTATGGAACTCTGACACACAAGGACACACTATTGTCTATGAGGTTCTTGGCATCTGAGACTGTGTTGAAGGCTTGGCATTCACAGGTTGACTTTGGGCCTGATTCAGGTTCCCTATAGTATAATATACATTCATTTATGTAATTTATTCAATCCCAATTTCTAATAATATCATTTGTACACAGATATTGGGGTAATTAGTGAAAAGGGGAGGGTTGCTATATGATTCAGTGGGGTAAACTGGGTAGAAATCATGCTTTAGGTTTTACATTATGTTGATTTGTAATAGAAATCATGTTCTAGGTTTATGTTATGCAATAGATATCATGATTTAGGATTGCTATGCCTATTTGCATTAAAACAATGCTAAATTTGTGCATTATATACCCTGCATTAGGATACTCATGTTTATTGTTTTCGCCTATTAGAAATCATGTTGTAGTTGATCACTTAATCTCTAATTATGCTCAAGTCATAATCACGTGGAAACCTGTTGTTAAAATCACTATTATAATTATGCTTAATCAAACTACCATCTCTCTCTGTGCATTAGAAATCCTACCCTAGGACTCTGTTTGCATTTGTTCTAAATCGTATCTATGTCACTTAAATGATCAACTATCTAAAAAGAGGTTTTAAAATGGGCCCAACCCATAGATATCATATTATAGTATAAATATACCTTAAATCAGTTGTTATAACATTCATCACATAGATCAGTATGGCTATAAGATTTAATAAGACTCAAGCTATTTTGATTAATTCCCAGAATTCCGATCTCATTTTAGACAGCATGCTTATATGACTATTACAGATCCACACCTAGGCAAGCCTTAGGTAATTAATGAACTCATAAAGACTGTGAAAAATTGTGTTTTGTTTGTGAAACTGCCTAGGTTTAACAAGCTTTAATCAGTAGGCAAACTGATTAGGATTATGTCACTTCGCTTAGAAACAATGATGCACATTCTATGTTTGTAATGCGCACCTAGATATCCTGCTCTAGGACCTTTTCTGAAACTCTTTAAAATCTGGTGTTTGAGACGTGCTACTTATTTGTTCATGTCTGACGGTAAACATGAGCCACCTTAATTGCTTCCCTATTTGACAATCCTATATGTTCTTTGTTGTCGCTTAGATTTTACATTTTAAACACTTCAGGAGGGTCTAGAACTACCTGACTTTAAAGGTCCTAAACATCTCCAGGACCACAAGAGGGTCCATGATTCCGATAATGAGCATCGGGAAATACACGAGACAAATATGAGGCTGATCGAGGAATGGAATGAAATCTCTATCACCTCCAACATAAGGTTGGAATATCTAGAGCGAGGCTTAGTGGAGTTGGAGGGCAAAATCATAAAGATGATCGAAGACTGTCAGAATGTTGAAGGAAGCGAGGGAGGACTCTTGGCTAGAGCCTACCTGCTACTAGCTCTGCGCGAGCTGGGCAGTCTGCTAGATGGAATCAACAAGATCGAGTCCGGGGAAGGCCCCTCTGGGACCAAGTAGGATAGATTTATTTGCTTTCCTAGATGTAATAAGGCCAAGTGCCATCAGTGACTTATTTTTATTACTATCATTTTGGGATTCGTCTATTTTTATATTAAACAAATGAGGCATTTACTGGCATCTAAGTTCTCCAAATCAACTTGTCACTAGGCCTACCTCGGGCACAACGAGGCTCCCAAATTAGGACACGAATTTACATTTCTGCAATACATGTTTAAATACTGCAAATACCTTTTTCAGAACCCTTACTGACTTGGCTACCTTTTGTATTTATTTGCTTTCTTTATTTTGATTATTCCCATTCCCCAAAGGTTGGTTCGTGCATACTGGCATCATCAGCATATCATACAAGATTCAGGGGCCCTCCACCTTCTCCTCCTCTAAGTCCACCAAAAGACAAGGGAAAAGCAAAGATGGAGGATTTGAACAACATCGGGAAAGAAAACACTACACCAGCTGAGCACACAGAGGCTTCTGATAGTCGGGGTACTAAGGTCCTGAATGATGCTATTTCGCAACTCGAACAGAGAATACTGAAACTCCAAGGAGAACTCGAGCATGTCCGGAACATAGTAAACATGTCCTTCTTAATCAGCTACCAGACGTCAGTCATCCAAACACTCATAACCCCGCACCACCTCAAAACACACCAAACAAGCACCCACAAAATCCTCTTGCACCTCACCATTACACAACTCTAACACAAAATCAAACCATCCCACCACAATACCAACAAAACACCTACCACACTCCACGAAACAACCCACCAGTCATTCCTTAACCCCAAAATTCCACCAATTACCACCACTATGCTCAAGCTCAAGGCCACCAAAACAACCCCATATACGTGGAGACCCTACCTCACTCCACTCAACCCATCTCTTATACACCAGAATCCAGTGAGAAGGACATGATCATCAAGAACCTGGCCGAGGAACTCAAGAAGTTGACCAGCCGAGTTCAAGGAGCGGAAGGAGACAAGAGGATAGAAGGTCTGAACTATGAATACCTATGCATACAGCCGGATGTAGAACTGTTGGAGGGTTACAAACCTCCTAAGTTCGAGATGTTTGATGGAACAGGTGATCCCCAGGGTCATCTAAGGACTTATTGTAACAAGTTTGTCGAAGTCGGAAAAGATGAGAAGATCTGGATGAAACTCTTTATAAGGAGTCTTAAAGGACATGCCTTGTCCTGGTACATCATCCACGATCCTAAGAAGTGGTTTAACAGGGTGAGTATGGCGTCTGATTTCTGATACGCTCAATTTACACCTTAAAAGAGTGCAAGCGATTGTTGTCAAATATAGTAACCCAACAAGGTTGGGGTCGAATCCCACAGAGAACAATATGAGGGCGATTAGGAATGCTAGAGAGTTACCACTTATCGCGCAATGCCAAATAATTAAGATTTTGGGTTTTTTATAATTGTTTATAGCTAAATGCGAAAATATAAACGAACCTAGAAAGAGAATAAAATGATCAATGGCAACAAGAATGAATTGCAATGATATAGCCACGGATAATATTTCTTAATTAGCTTTTCCCAAAAACTAACAAGACTTCCTAAATGAATTGTTCCTAGCCCAATTAGGAGATTAAGCACTTCCGGGTTGGCTACAAGTAGTTCAATCCTATCCCTAGGTAGAATCTATAAAATGATGGTTAAATCTTCAAGTTCTTGTTAATTAATCTTTCCCAACCCCAAATAATATTTTCCAAAATTAATTCGGAGTTAATGGGCGAGTCCTAGGGTTAGCTAATCCCTTTGGAAACATTAAAGAACAAGAATAATTAAAATAACAAGCACCCACTTCATAAATATAATAAAATCATTCAATACAAAAGCACAACAAGGTATTTAATCCACACATTCAATATGAATATTCCCATAAACAAGGTTCAAGTGTCGAAAAAAATACTACACACTTAGATATTCAATACAAAACAAGGAAATGAGAAAATAACATAAATGGGTAAGAAATCCTTAACCACAATGGTGAAATCTTCAAGACCCAAGTGTATGTGCAAAGCCGTAGCTTCAAGACTCGTTCTTCTCTCTCAAAAATATATTTACAAAACCAAAGATATGTCCAAAGAAGCAGAAACTATCTGCTGGGTCGAGTATATAAGAGGTTTGGGGATTAAAACGTGAAATTACAAAACTGCCCGTCACTGCCCAGAAAATACTACTATGCGATCGCACCTAATAGCCTGCGTTCGCAGAGGTTTGACTTTCCAAGTCAATGCGATCGCATATAAACCCATGCGTTCGCAGTGTTATACAACCTTCAGCTTCTGCTATTGCATTACAATATATGCGATCGCACAGTGTAACAACTGTGCAGATTTTCCTAATTTCCATTTTAGCTCCTTTTTTGACTTGTTTTCACTTTATCTCTTCACAATCCACTCAAAATCACTTGACACCTGAAATATGCCAATAATCGTCAATGAACGCCTTATTTTCTCAATAACATTACACAAAAGCTTAAGTATTGAGAGGAGTTAAGTTGGTAAAATACCAACTTATCAAACCCCCAAACTTAAACTATTGCTTGTCGTCAAGAAATTCAAAAACTAAGAACATCCACAAGGATACAATCACTTAAGCTCAATGGCATACCCAATATCATTTCAAGTCAACAATGGTCAATTTAAGCACAATCTAATGACTTTGGTTGGAACTAACAATTAATCCAAGGCATATGAATCACTATCTTTTTGTACATTTCATTTCATTTTCAAGAATTTAAACAACACACTAACCAAAGTCACTCCCAAGTCATAACATTAAAGATTCAAAATTTGCCTCTCTATCACTATTTTCTTCCCTCGCTCATTCTTCCCAATTGAAAATGGGATTAGTTTCACAACTCGAGTTTCATGTGCCCTCACACTTTGAGAGAGAATCCCAAACTCACAAATTTCAATTCGAAACCTAAAGGGATGCCAAATAGAAGATTCAACTCTCTCTCACACAAAGATATTCAAATACACACAAGTAGTACCATAGGCTTGCCCTTTATGTATTTCTTCACTAATTTAGATATATTTGGTTCAAAATCAATTAGGACTTAAAGGGTTGTAGTTTATGATTTTTGTCAAGGTGAGGCACAAGAATGACTCAAACCCCCCTAAGCACTACACTTTTTCAACAATTAAAGTCCACTTCCTTCAAGAAATTTTCCACCCTTTCTTCTCTTTTCTCTCTTTTTTTTTAATTTTTATTTTTATTTTTTGTGTTTCACATAGTCTTCCATTTATTCAAAATTTCTTTTATTTCATATATATATATATATATATATATATAATTTTTTTTTTTTTTTTTTACAACACTTTTTACTTTTTTCTTAGAAGCCTCCATATCACGACTTTATCAACCTCCACCCCTAAACTTAGGCTTTTAGCCTATATTCATACTTTAAATTACTTAGGGAGGTAGGGTTTCCCAACAATATTTTGTAACATGAGAAAAGTTAAAAGACTCAAAAGGGTTGACTAGGGAAAATATTTATGGGTAGGAAATTCGGCACAAAATTTGTCCAAGGAAGGCCTAATATCATTTATCAACCAAGTTAATCTAAGATTTCGCCTTGAAGCACATTCCGGGCAAGTTCTAGACTACAAATGATGCAAAAGAATTTTTCAACTAAAGCTTACCACACATGGCACATCAAAATTCAAATGGACTATAAATCCAAAGTTAAATTGGAACCAATGAAACTCAAGGAAGTCATATGTAGCCTAAGAAGCTATTTAGTGAATCAACGAGCAAAAATAAGAATCTAAAAATCACAACAAGGAGAATTCTTATTGTTTCATATATATCTCTTTGAAAAGTTAAAAGGCTCAAAAATTTCATATACCAAGGTTTAAATCATATTGGTACCAAACAAGTCACATGTTGGCTTATGGGCACAAGATTACACCCCAAAAACTAATTTATTCACACCTAACTATTAAAATAATAAAATAAAAAAACTAAACAAGACTCTAATCCCTTAAGAAAGTTGTCACGCCATCCATCATAGGGAAGATTCACCCGGTTCAACACAAATAAATTTCCTTGGAAAAGAACAGCGCTAGAAAGAAAAACCTAGGAGTTTCATTAATACTACTATAATGAAGCCAAAACAAAAACAAAAATAAACACAAATAATAACAAGAAAAACAAAAATCAACAAGCAAAAGCAAGAATGCTAAAAACTACTATGAAAGATAAAAATCAAAATACAAACAACTAAGAACGAAAAATAAAAACCAACAAAATATTATAAAAATAAAAAAGTAAAAATAAATATAGCCAATCCACACAAGTCACAAAAAGTATGTCATGCTCCATGTGATGCTCTACAACATAGATAAAATATGTGCCACCCCCAACCTAAAGTGTTGCATTGTCCCCAATGCAACTAATCAAAATAAGGTAAAATGAAGGAGGTGCTCCCTGAAACTGCATCACCCAGAGCTGGAGGTGGTGGGAAATCGAAGCTCCAAATCCTCATCATCATCATCAGAATCCTGTGAGCCACATAGCGAACTCAGCTTGTGCATCATCCTCGACAGAAACTTGCTTTTCTTCTTTTCATGCTCCTTGAATTTAATCTGTCGCCTTTCAAGTTTTCCCTGTCTCCTACTCATGTCTTCCAATCTGTTCTTGATTGCCTTTTGCTCCAGCACTACATCATCCAAGGTTAGTGATTTCTTACCTGACCCAGTTGAAGTACCCTCACCAGATGGACCGGAGGGAAGACCTGCAACAAGCTGCCTAATCTGAGCATCCACACCATAGATTTGATGGGAAATGTGGCGCATAGTGGGGGGCCATAAGGAAGGGGTTCTGTGGGGCCCTGTGACCCTGCTGCATCTGTGGTGGCACCACCAGATCCCTCTGCGGTCTCATCAAATTGCCCGAATTAAGGAGAATTCACATCAATCCTTTTCTTCTTCTTCTTCTTGCCATTTGGCCTTTTTCAAAGCAATGGGTAAATTGCCACGGCAGGGTCCTTTTCCACATCAGTCGGGTTTGGTAGCACCTGAGCATTATAACACAGCTGAGTGATCAAAGAGGGGAAGAATAGGCTGCTAGACCATCCATTGCACGCTTCCTCAATCTCACTCACAATGTGCTGGCCCACGTTTACCGGTAAGCCATCCATAATGGCAGCGATCATTAACGCCTTTTCAAGCGTCACCTCAGTTTCATGCCTAGTCGGCGAAATTCTGGCATAAATAATAGATAGCCAAATTTTGGCTTCCGCAGTGAACTCTAGAGAATCAACCCCTTTATGAATTCTTGCCCAAGTCTGCTTCACCCCATCATGAAGCTTTTCAACAAACCAATCTGCTCCCCTCTCTCTTCCCCTTGATCTATATACCTCATTATCCGCATCAGGAAGCCCATAGTGTGCATTTATCACTTCAGGCCCAAAGTCTATCCGCTTACCTCAGATAAAAGTATGTACATCCTCCTGGAAGTTGGTCTTCACGGCATTGGCATAAAATTCACGAACTATTGTGTAGTTGGCCTTGATTGGCTCAGGAGCAAAGCATATCCATCAACTATCGGTCAGTCGCTGGAGAAACTCCGGCATCTTAGTTTCAAGTTTGTCGAGATGGATGCCCCTTTCTTTGACAATGCTCTTTGATATGATCCTGTCATAGTTCCTTTCACATTCGGGTGGCGTGAATCTTGTTGCACCAAAGTACTCTCCTTCCACAGCTGGGGGAATAAATTCTTGCACATCTTGCACGTTGTCAAAATTTTCCGAGGCCATTTTTATGCATAAAGTACCTACAAATTGGAACCAAATGTTAAACGCATTAACAGGCACCTTATACACAATATTACAGTGTTTTTAGGCCAAAGAAAAGAGGCGCGAAGCAGCAGCACAAAAAACTACCGAGCTACTATTTTGCTGCCAACACTGGAAGGCAGTGCGATCGCAGCAATATCATTGCAATCGCACAAGGAAACATTCTGGGCTACTGCTGGCAGCACTGTGCGATCGCGGACAGTACTATGCGATCGCACAGTGTATTTTGTTCCTGAACTTTTTTGACACAGTGCGATCGCAGACAATGCAATGCGATCGCACAGGGATCGCACAGGGTAAGTTTCACCCAGTTATTTTCCTTCTCTTGGGCATTTCTTCAAACACACAAAGGGCACAGATTTTGTACACCCATATTTTGAACAGTTAAGCACAAATTTAGGCCTAAACTTCATTCAAGATTCAGAAGATTTTCACTCAACCAATCCTCACCCAGAAAGCATTCACACAATCAAACTACAAATCACAAAAAATTTAATCTAGAAATAAAAAGACGATTGCATATGTGGAAGAAAGTAGACCAATTGCTTACTTACACCAAGATTAAACAAAAATTAACAAGTTAAGGAAAGAAGAGAGTAATCAAGGACATACCAGAGAGATTTGACTTGATTAGTTGTGTGAAATTGATAGAAGGAACCTTTGATAAATTGTTTTAAGAGCCAAGAGGGAGAACTTCTTATTTTGGGCCGAAAGATGGGTCTTGGGGCGTTTCAGAGGTAAACATAATTTGACTTACCTGGTCCACAATGCGTTCGCAGGTCTTTGTGTGCGATCGCAGAGTTTCAATAAGGGAAGTGATATGCGATGGCATTTACAACTCTACGATCGCAGAGTGCACATGCGGCGACCACTGTGCGATCGCACTTGTTGATATGCGATCGTAGAGTGCAACAGTGTGCTGCACTGCAAATATTTGCACCAGCACTGTTTTGTGGCTATCCGGTCACCCCGACCTGCTCAAAACAACTCCAATAAATATGAAACTTGGCAGATAAGTTTAAAATAATATACTAAGCTAATCTAAAAAAGAAATTTTTTAAAAACTACCAAAACAATTTTAAAAAACGATGGGTTGCCTCCCACCAAGCGTCGCATTTAACGTCGTGGCACGACGCAAATCAACTTTTACCGCTTTTTTCGCCACTTTGACGATATGAACTGGGCACCTAGCTTGGAATCAAGCTTATGACCACGGGCGGGTGGGGGTGGTAAGTAGATGGCCGAGCCAAGCCTTAATTTCTTCAATTTGCACTTATTGGCCTTCATGTGAGGAATATCATTTTGCTTTCTTGGTTCTTCAAATTGCAAGATGTATGGTATGAATTTCTCCTCCTCGCAACACTCAATTGACTCGTGTAGTTCAACTCCGTTTTACCACACAATTCCAAAGTTGAGAAATGCTTGGAATGTGCCTTCAAACTCCCTTCTTGTAAATTTTTCCGGGTTTTGACATCCTCATCTTCCCCCGGAATAGAGTCAATTTCAACCAAATTTTCAATTATCACGGCTGACTCTAATTCCATATTTTTGTTGGCATCACTAACGCTCATGGAGTCGGTTGGCGGATGTTCAAGGCTTGATTCCTCAAAGTAGCACTCACTCTCACCCTGATAATTAAATTCTTCATGACTTCCATCCACAGTTTCAACTTGAGATGCATGATGAATCTCCATAAATGCTTGCATTTGATCCTCCAAAGTGCGGATGTGTTCATCATTTTGAGCCACATCATTTTTTAATTCTTCAAGCGCAAGGTGGTGATTTTCCTCATTTTCAAGAATGGCCTCCAACAAGTGCACCATCCTCTCATCTTGAGCATTTGAGAGTTCTTCTTGGCTTTGTTCAATTGCCAAGGAGGAATTTTCATCTTCTTGGCTATCACTCACCTCCAAGGCTTTTTGAGCCCTTGAAGCTTCAATCATTGCATCCATTTGTGAGTGTAGCCTTTCAAGTGCCAAATCATTTTGGAGACTATTCTCCAAAAGTTCTTCCAAAGCATTTTGCTCATGGTTTCCTTCTTCAAGTAAGCACTCCAACATGAGCTTGAACTCTCCACTTCTACCATGCTCAAATTCTTCCACTTCATTGCCCCTAAAATTTCCATCACAAAAAATAGATTCATCATAGTGGGGGCTCGGGGAAGGGACGGACAAATACAAACAATCATACACATGACCATTTTGGCCACCACACCTATCACAAATACTCCACTCATGGGTTTGAAATTGTGCGCACAAGTCATCCCCGGGAGAATTTAAACAATTTTGCCACGAGTGTGGTCCTCCACAATAAGGACAAGGGTCATCAAAATATGAACAACTACCATCCGACCAATATTCATTATATGATGCCATCTCTTATTTTTTTTATATGAAAAATTAAGAAAATAAACAAGAAAAATTAATTACACAAATATTCACAAGTTTGGATCAAAGCACTCAAGCTTACTTCTCCAACAACCAATAACCTAAGTTACGCCTATTGTTCCCCGGCAACGGCGTGGCGCCAAATTTTGATACGCTCAATTTACACCTTAAAATAGTGCAAGCGATCGTTGTATAGTAACCCAACAAGGTTGGGGTCGAATCCCACAGAGAACAATATGAGGGCGATTAGGAATGCTAGAGA
>MDKH01095423.1:0-13709 GCA_005239495.1 Nicotiana undulata
AAAAGGGGTTTAAGTCGCGGAAGGGTTATTTAAATATTGCCCAGGCTTTTGTTCTCCGCGATCACAGCTTTGCCCCTGCGATCGCACAGTGTTACCTATTTTACCCTCCGCGATTGCAGCCTTAGACACGCGATCGCACTGCCTTACCTTGCTACCCTGCCCCACGCGCTCCAGCCCTGTGCGGTCGCACACACTCGCCCGCGATCGCACAACTCTCTCCCTCTCTTCACTGCGATCGCACCTCTGCCCCTGCGGTCGCACAAAGTAATTCCTGGGGCCTCAACCACAGACCTATGCGATCGCACCTTGCTCCCCGAGATCGCACAGAGTAAATTTCTTCTGCAATTACACCAGCAAAACAGCAGTGTTTCTAAGTCCGGACGTGTCCGTTAATCACCCGAAATCCATCCCGAGCCTCTCGGGACCCCAACCAAACTTACCAACATATCCCATAACATCATTCAAACTTATTTTCACTCTAAAAACATCAAAACTAACATCAAAACACCAAAATTACATCGGATTCAAGCCTAAGAACTTTGAAATTTCTAAAATTCACCAATGATGCCGAAACTATCCAAATCAACTCCGTTTGACCTGAAATTTTGCAGACAAGTCCAAAATGACATTACGAACATGTCCCAACTGTCGGAATTCCATTTCGACCTCGATAGCCTATTTTCCACTGCCGTCCGGAAATCGCCAAAAACTAACTTCCGCCAATTCAAGCCTAATTCTACCCCGGACATCACAAAATTATTCTGAACATACTCCTAAGTCCCAAATCACCTAACGAAGCTATCCGAGCCATAAAATCCGCATTCTGAGGTCGTTTACCAATAAGTCAACTCTTAGTTGACTTTTTCCATTTTAAGGCTATTTTTAAGGACTAAGTGCCTGAGTTCTCATTTAACCATTCCGATTTCAAGCTTATCAACTCTAATACATTAATAATAGAACAACCAATCTATAATAAGTCAATAACAACAATTAAAATGCAGGTTTCACGTAACGACAGACCGGGTCGTTACACTCAAGTCAAGGTTAAACCAAGCACTTACCTCAATTCAACATGCCACTGATTGCTCAATCACAACTTTTCCTTTAGAATTCACCTCCAACACACTCGAATCTAATCATAATTGAGTTTAATATCATTAATTATTGCTAAAGGAATTAACTTTATTGAAAAATCATGGGTTTCCTAGGTTTTCCCAAAAATCCCTTATTCTACCATGAAAAATTCTAGATTCTAGGTTGAATTCTTGTAAAACGTAGATAACGATTGTAAGAGATGAGTTAGAAATCACTTACCTATGATTTGGGGAAGAAACTATTTTCGAAAAATTGCCTCTTCCGTTCTAGGGTTTTGTTATTTTGAAAAGTGGTAAAATAATGAAAGAGGGATTGTATTTATACGCGCCTCAGGACCCGTCACTGCTGTCAGCGGAATTCTGGGCCTTGCCCCACCGCTGTCAGCGGAATAGGGGGCGCGGTGGCGGAAAGTTGCTTCATACACCGCGGTCAACGGAATTCTGGGCGCTGCAGCGGATCCTGGTCCGCGGTGCGGAATTCCAAGCTCTTCCGCGCTTCCAGGTTCAGAGACCTGCAACTCTTTTAACTCCAATTATTTTTCTAAGTCTCAAAATACTCCGTGGCCTACTCGAAACTCACCCGATCCCTCGGGGCTCCAAACCAAACATGCACGCAAGTCTAAAAATATCATACAGACTTGCTCGTGCGATCAAATCATCAAAATAACATCAAAAACTATGAATTTAACTTCAACATCATGATTTTCCTCAAGAACACTTAAATTCCACTATTTCTCAAAATGACGTCTAAATCACGTCAAATCAATTCAGATCCTCATCAAATTTCACAAGTACGGCTTTCACGTTATAACAAACTTGTACCGGGATCCGGAACCAAAATACAGACCCGATACCAATGAGTTCAAACAATAATCATTTCTATATTTCCTTTAAAATTTCAGTATAACAATTTTCTTCAAAAATTATTTTCTAAGACTAGGGACCTTGGAATTCTATTCCAAGCCTACTCCCAAGTCTCATATTTTACTGCGGACCTCCCGGGATCATCGACACACAGATCATGGTCCGCTTACTCAAAATGTTGACAAAAGCCAACTAAAACCAAATATTTACTCTAAAAATTATTGTTTCTCATATTTTCACGTAAAAGCTTTCCGGATTCATGGCCGGACTGCGCACGCAAATCGAGGTAATTTACATTAGTCTTTTTTAAGGCTAATGAGCCTGGAATAGAGTATTAATTCATAAGATTACCTTTTGGGTCATCACAATCTCCACCTTTAAAACAATCGTTTGTCCTCGAAAGGACATAGAAAATTAGCTGAACTGACAAACAAGTGGGGATATCTACTCTTCATGTCTGACTCGGACTCCCAAGTAGCTGCCTCAACAGGATGAAATTTCCACTGCACTCGTACTGAAGGACAACTCTTTGACCTGAACTGACGAACCTGTCGGTCTAGAATGGCTAACGGCTCCTCCCTATAAGTAAAATCTTTGTCCAATTGGACAGAACTGAAATCTAACACGTGGGACGGGTCACCATGATACTTCCAAAGCATAGATATATGAAATACCGGATGAACTGAGGATAACCCCGGAGGTAACGCAAGCGTATAAGCTACCTCCTCAACTCTATCAAGAATCTCAAATGACCCGATATACCTAGGGCTCAACTTACCCTTCTTCCCAAATCTCATAACACCCTTCATGGGTGATACCCGAAGTAATACTCTCTCTCTAACCATGAATGCCACATCACGAACCTTACGGTCGTCATAACTCTTTTTCCTGGACTGAGCTGCACGAAGTCGATCCTGTATAACCTTGACCTTATCTAAGGCCTCTTGAACTAAGTCTGTACCCAACAACTGAGCCTCTCCCGGCTCAAACCATCCAACTGGAGATCTACACCGCCTACTATATAATGCCTCATAAGGAGCCATATGAATGCTCGACTGATAGCTATTATTGTAGGCAAGCCCCGCTAACGGCAAGAATTGATCCCAAAAACCTCCAAAGTCAATAACACAAGAGCGGAGCATATCCTCTAAAATCTGAATAGTACGCTCGGACTGCCCCATCCGTCTGAGGATGGAATGTTGTGCTCAACTCAACTCGTGTACCCAACTCACGTTGAACTATCCTCCAAAAGTGCGAGGTAAACTGCGTACCCCGATCAGAAATGATAGACACGGGCACACCATGAAGGCGAACAATCTCTCGAATATATATCTTTGCCAACCGCTCCGAAGTATAAGTATTATCCACTGGAATGAAATGTGCTGGTTTAGTCAGCGTATCCACAATAACCCAAACGACGTTAAACTTCCTCTGAGGCCGTGGGAGTCCAACAACGAAGTCCATAGTGACACGCTCCCACTTCCACTCTGGAATCTCTATCTGCTGAAGAAAACCATCGGGGTCTCTGATGGTCATACCTTACCTGTTGGAAACTCAAACAATGAGCCACATAAGCAACAATGTCCTTTTTCATCCTTCGCCACCAATAGTGCTGCCGTAGGTCTTGGTACATCTTGGCAGCACCCGGGTGAATAAAATACTTAGAACTGTGAGCCTCCTCAAGGATCAACTCACGAAGGCCATCAACATTAGGCACATATATACGGCCATGCATCCTCAAAACATCGTCATCTCCAACTGTAACCTTCTTGGCACCACCGTGACGAACTGTGTCCCTAAGGACCATCAAATGCGGGTCATCAACCTGCTGATCTCGGATACGCTCAAATAAAGAAGACCGAGCGACTGTACAAGCTAAAACACCGCTGGGCAAAATATCCAACCTCAGCAACTGATTTGCCAAGGTCTGAATGTCTGAAGCTAACGGTCTTTCACCGACTGGAATAAATGCAAGGCTACACATACTCACCGCATTCCTACTCACTGCATCTACCACTACATTGGCCTTCCCTGGATGATATAATATGGTGACGTCATAATCTTTCAATAACTCTAACCATCTCCTCTGTCTCAAATTAAGATCCTTTTGCCTGAACAAGTGCTGGAGATTGCGATGATCTGTGAAAACCTCACACGACACACCATAGAGATAGTGCCTCCAAATATTTAATGCATGAACAATGGCTGCCAACTCTAAGTCATGGAAATGATAATTCTTCTTATGAACTTTCAACTGTCGAGACGCATATGCAATCACCCTGCCCTCCTGCATCAATACCTCCAAGCCCAACACGGGAAGCATCACAATATACTGTGAAGGATCCTGAACCTGATGGTAACACCAACACCGGTGCTGAAGTCCAGGCTGTCTTGAGCTTCGAAATCTCGCCTCACACTCATCCGATCGTTCAAAGGAGGTACCTTTCTGAGTCAATTTGGTCACTGGAGCTGATATAGATGATAATCCCTCCACAGAACGACGGTAGTAACCCGCCAAACCCAAGAAACTCCTGATTTCTGTGGCTGTAGTGGGTCTAAGCCAGTTCTTAACTGCCTCTATCTTCTTAGGATCTACCTAAATACCCTCTGCTGATACGATATGACCCAAGAAAGCTACTGAATCCAACCAGAACTCACATTTTGAAAACTTTGCATATAAATGATTATCCCTCAAAGTATGGAGTGCTATATAGAGGTGTTGTTCATGGTCCTCTCGGTTGCGGGAGTATATTATAATATCATCAATGAACAAAATTACAAAATAATCCATATGAGGCTTGAAAACCCGATTCATCAAGTCCATAAAGGCTGCTGGAGCATTAGTCAAACCAAAGGACATCACCAGAAATTCATAGTGCCCATACCTCGTCCGAAAGATGGTCTTAGGAACATCAGACGGCCTAGTCTTCAGCTGATGGTAGCCCGATCTCAGATCAATTTTTGAAAACATACTAGCACCCTGAAGCTGAACGAATAAATCTTCAATCCTTGGAAATGTGTACTTATTCTTGACAGTGAATTTATTCAACTGCCGGTAATCTATACACATTCTCATTGATCCATCCTTCTTCTTCACAAACAAAACCGGTGCACCCCAGGGCGAGACACTGGGTCTAATAAAACCCTTATCAAGCAAGTCTTGCAACTGCTTTTTCAATTCTTTCAATTCTGGTGGGGCCATCCGATATGGAGGAATGGAAATGGGCTGAGTGCCCGGAGCCACATCAATACAAAAATCAATATCCCTGTCGGGTGGTATCCCCGGCAGGTCTGCAGGAAATACCTTGGGAAACTCGCGAACAATAGGAATTGTATCTATGGAAGAAACTTCAGCCTCAGAATCATGAATATAATACAAATAGCCAAACACCCCTTTTTTCAACCATGCGACGAGCCTTGGCATAAGATATCACTTTGCTGGGAGAATGATCAGGAGTCCCTTTCCACTCTAATCGAGGCAACCCTGGCGAGGCTAATGTAATTGTCTTGGCGTGACAGTCCAAGATGGCATAATAAGGTGACAACCAATCCATGCCCAATATAACATCAAAATCGACCATGTCAAGAAGCAAAAGGTTTACACTAGTTTCAAGACCCTCAATGACTACTACACACGAACGATACACGCGATCTACCACAATAGCATCCCCCACCGGCGTAGACACATAAACAGAAACACTCAAGGAATCACGGGGTACAACCAAATAGGAGGCACAATATGATGACACATAAGAATAAGTAGACCCCGGATCAAACAAAACTGAGGCATTTCTATTGCAAACTGAAATGATACATGTGATAACATCATCGGAGGACTCCGTCTCAGGTATAGCTGGGAATTATACAGTCGGGGTTGGGCTCCACCACCCTGAGCTATGTCTCTTGGAGGACCTCTGATAGGCGGACCTCCACCTCTAGCGGGCTGGCCTCCACCCCTAGCATCCTGACCTTCACCTCTAACAATCAGCCCCCTACCTCTAGCTTCTAGCTAGTTGACCCCTACCCTTGGCTGGGCAGGTGGTGCTGGAGATGGTGTCGGAACAATAGCACGAGAACCCTAATACTGAAGCTGATTACCTGAAAGTCTTGGACAAGCTCTCCGAACATGCCCATATTCACCACACTCAAAGCATCCCTTATGATATAAAGATTGACTCTGACGAGTCGGTTGACCTCGATAGTAACTCTACAGAGAAGGTGCTCTGACAGGAGTTGATGGTGCACTGTAGACTGGCTGAGCAGAAGGAAGCATATAAGAACCACGACCACCTAAAGTACCATGTGAAGCCTAAAGTGCTGAGTGAAATGGCCTGGAAGACTAGCCTTTGCTAAATGAAACCCCACCTCCAGATGAGGCACCACTGAATCCACCGGAATGATGAGGTCTCTTGTCTGACCCCTGACCTCCTATCCTAAGAACCGTCTCAACCCTCCTGACCACATTAGCCGCATCGTGAAAAGAAATCTCGGTCCCTATCTCCCTGACCATCTGCAACCTGATGGACTGAGCAAGGCCCTCAATAAATCGCCTGACCCTCTCTCTGTCTCTCTCTCTGAGGGCAACAAAAGAATAGCATGTATAGCCAAATCCACAAAGCGGTTCTCATATTGGGTCACAATCATGCTGCCCTGCTGAAGTCGCTCAAACTGACGACGTTTCTACTCTCTAGTAGTAACAGGCAAAAACTTCTCCAAAAAGAGATGCGAAAACTAATCCCAAGTCAAAGCAGGTGACCCAGCTGGTCTAGTCAACAAGTAATCCCTCCACCATTTCTTGGCGGAATCAGTCATCTGAAAAGCAGCGAAATCGACCCCATTGGTCTCCAAAATGCCCATATTCTGTAGAACCTCATGAAAACTATCCATATATTCCTGAGGGTCCTCTGAAGTAAAACCCCTAAAGTGAACAGGGAAAATCTTAATGAACATGTCCAATCTCCACGTCAGTGGACATAGATGCCTCATCAACGAGAGACGCTGGAGCAACTGGCTAAATTACCCCAACTAGATTAGCTGCTGGGGTCTGAACCTGAGGAGTAGTCTGATCAAGAGTGTGAGTAGCAAGAGTCTGAACTCCTCCTCCATCCTGAGATACGGATGCTGCCACAGGGAGTGTGCATGTCTGGGATACGCTCTCCATAAGTCCCACTAATCGGACCAAGGCATCCTGAAGCACTAGGGTAGCAATAAACCCCTCTGGGACCTGAGCTGGTCCCGCTGGAACAGTCTGAGCTGGAACCCCCTCATTAATCTCAATCTGAGGCTCCGCAGCTGGGGCTGCTGTATAAGCAATGGGCTGAGTCCTGCCCCTGCCTTGGCCTCTTCCCCTAGTAGGATCTGCTGCAGCTGGAGGACCGGATTACTGGTCAACGGAAGAAGAAGCACGTGTTCTCGCCATCCTCGATAGAATAGAAGAGTCTGCTCAGTATTTGAGATATCAAGAATCGCACGATAGAGTAGAAATAAAATTGAGATTTGTTCCTAACTTTATAACCTCTAAGAGATAAGTACTGACATCTCCGTACCGATCCTTCAGACTCTATTAAGATTGTTCGTGAATTGTGAGACCTAGGCAACCTAGAGCTCTCATACCAACTTGTCATGACCCAAATTCCCAACCCTCGGGAATGTGATGACGCCTAACACCACACTTGCTAGGAAAGCCAATGTTAGAACTTAGTTAACTATTTTCCTTTAAATTTATTTAAATACGAATAAACAATTCCAAATAAACACGAAATCCAAAACTTTCAAATGTCTGATACCAGGAATAATATTAGAAATAAGAAGACGAACCACGAACTAATGATAAATGTATAACTACCCAGGATCTGGTGTCACAATTTACGAACTATTAAAGAATACTACAAATAATTGGGCCGAAAGAAGTGTATCTCTGTTTTGAATGAAATAAAACAATATCTAAATAATAAAGGGAAGACTCCAAAAATCTACGGACGCCATCAGATCTACCTCGTGTCTCTGTGCGACTAGTGTCAGCTACTACTTTCACCTAACTTTGACCGGTACATAGATCTGCACAAGAAGTGCAGAGTGTAGTATAAGTACAACCGACCCCATGTACTGAGTAAGTGTCGAGCCTAACCTCGACGAAGTAGTGACGAGGCTACATCGGGGCATTTATAACATAAATTGTGAACAATATGGGATAAAGCAAGAAAAGAATTCTAAACTAAACAAAAGCAACAATCTATAACAATAAATAAAATAACACAGCCACCTTTTTCAGGTCTCAGTTATAACCAATTCTCACATAAGTTTCCAAATTCCAAATTTCCACAAAATAACCATACGTGCATAATATGAGAAACAATAGAGTAAAACAGAAAGTTTTCCAAATCTTTGTGTTTTGAAATCAGTAAATCATAAATGTTCTTCTTTATTGCTCATTTGTTGAGGCATGAAACCCGCTCCCACCTATCCACCCTTAATGCTCCTCCCTATATATTTATCACTCTTATTGCTCCTTGTTGTGGCGTGCAACATACTCCCACCTATCCACCCTTATTGCTCCTCCCTATATATTTATCACTCTTATTTCTCTTGTTATGGCATGCAACCCGATCCCACCTGTCCACCCTTATCACTCCATGTTGCGGTGTGAAACTCGCTCCCACCGGACAATCACATCACTTTATTTATAAGAGATTTCACTATTTAAGTCAATGCCTTTCACAATAATTTTGTCTCAACAATTATAAATAGTAAGTCGTACTGCTCATAAAGTTCACCAATCATCAAATCACAAAGAAACCAGTCGGAATATATATATATGTAATATCCCAATGTTTTTAAGAATGAAATTTTAAGTTATTCTTAAATTATAATTCCTTATTCTCATAAAAATAATATTAATTAGTTATTTTATATGTGGGTTCATAAAGATATATTTATAGTTGGAGATAATATTTATATATGAGATGAAATATTATAGTGGACCTAATTTACAATTACACAAGCTAATGAGCAAAGTAGTAATTTTTAAATAATAATTAGGAGTTAAAATTTTCCATAACAAAAACATAAGGAACAAAAGGAAAAAAAAAAACAAATAAAACATGGCCACCCTCAACCCTTTCCTACACAAAGCAGCAGTCGTATTTCATCTTCTTCCTCACTTCCTCATGTACCTTTACACACAGTCTACACCTTTTTCTATTTTTCACGTCAATCACCTATAGCCACCAACCTAAAAGCTCTAAAACCTCCATAGCAACTCCAAAAAACTTTGACTCTCTTCATCAGTTTTATACTAAAATTTCATCATCCGAAGGTTTCAACCAGTCTACAATTGTGGATTTCGAGGTCCTGTTGCCGTTGAAGTTATCCGGTCTAAGGTCTTTATCGCATTCCACTCTTTCGGTCAAGTTTGAACATCAGAGTTTGACATTGTTGTATCCAGAGGGGTTTGATTCATTATTAATCAGATTTCAAAAAATATTTCAGCTCCATTTGAGTTCACGTGTCATTGAAAGTCTTTGTTCGAGTTTCCGTTGAAGGTTCCGATCCAGGTCTTTGTTTCTGATTTTCCATCACGGTCCGATGTACACTTCTGTTTGGTGGTCGGTTCAGTGATCTAAATTCAAAGGAAAATTAGTCCACTTGAGATTGAGGCCACTGGTGGCCGTATGGCTAGTTTTGAGACGTTTGGAGGTCACTACGCGCGTGATGGTATTTTTGGAGCATCGCTTGACTTGCTCAGTATTGTAATTGACTTGTTCGAGGTAAGTGTTTTGCCTAGCCTTGTTGAGGGAGTTTTTCCTCCTATTTGTCGTTGTTTGCTACATGCGGGGGTGACACATATATGAGGTGACGAGCATATATGTATGTGCCAGGGTTAATAATGCTCGGGGATAAATTGTTCTATTAATCAACGTATAAATAGATATAAGAAAAATTAAGGGAGTCATTATTTTATGTGCATGTTGGAACTTTATGACATAGGAGTATTTTTTTTAAAGAAAAACTTGACGTGGCTACTGGCTAGATAAACATGCTGACACTTATTATATAAACAAATAACAACTAGCTCAATTATCAAATAATTCTAAAGTATAGTTCTTGAAATAATGAAAATATCCATGCTAATTATATTTTCTTGACCAACTGCAGCCTCCGTTTGTTGAATTCTTGGTTTCTGGGTAAGAAACAAATTAGTATTTTAGCTCTCTATATAGAATGGATAATTTACTGTCAATGTTTCATACCATAGTCATTAATATGTTGTTATGGTCGATATTTTGAGGTACTAGATTAAATGCTTATGTCGTTGATAAATCGTGGGAATTGTGGAAATACTTGAATTATATAGCCTTGAGCATCCATTGAATTATTGTTGGTTTGAAAAGTAGCGATTGAGAATTCGTTTGGAATATCCTTTTGACACTCTCCTCGATGTTATTTATTCTTCCTACCTCACCATTTTATTGAAATTTATACTCTTGGTGAGGAAGAGTGTAAAGCACGAAGGGTGATGTCGTGCCATTGTTTATATTCATTATCATGTGAGGAAGAGTGTAAAGCACGAATGGTAATGTCGTTCCATTTCATATACATTATCATGTGAGGAAAGAGCGTAAAGCACGAAGGGTGATGCCGTGCCATTTCATATACATTATCATGTGAGGAAAGAGCGTAAATCACGAACGGTGATGCCGTGCCATTTCATTTATATTGTTATGCTTTTAATATTGTGAGGTCATGGCACGAAGTGTGTTCCGTGCAGGTGAGATTGAGGGGCATGCGTTATGATGTGATATCTGTTTTTCGTGTATGCCTTCCCGCCTTTACCTTGAGTTGTCATTGTCTCCATTATATATTCTGTGTGATATGTTGTTATTGTCCCATACTTGACCTCTATCTCAATTGTTGTTGTGTTGTCCGTGTCTTTTACTTGCTTAACTTGCATATGCCATGCCTATTTTCTGCTTTTATAACTACTAGTTGCAGTGTACGTGCGTTGCACGTGTGTATGGTATTTATCAATTAAATATATATATATATATATTAACCTTAAAATAATATATAATATTTTTTTAAATGATGAAAATAGGGTCGGTTGAGATGTTGGAAACTTTTAAATGGTGATGCTTTCTGATACTCTTTTATTTCCTGTTAGAGTCGTATTGTGTACTCTATTCCATTATTCTGTCTTTTGGTTCTATTGCTAGTTTACATTATAGTGTTTATTAATGAGTATCCTTTTACTAATAAAATCTCGTCACTACTTTGACGGGGTTATTCAAGATACTTACCAGTACATGGGGTCAGTTGTACTGATACTGGACTTCTGCACACTCTGTGCAGACTATTGGAGCGGAGCTGCTGAAGAAGTTGGGGGCTGACCCTGAAGATATGTGTGTATTCTATATAGAAGCTGCCACTTGTTCTTGGTAGTTTTAGACTTTTTTAATCTGTTCATGTAGTTTTCAAACAGAACGTCTGCTTATTCATACCTGCTTTGTATATTCTAAGTCTTAGAAGCTCATGATTCGTACTACCAGATCTCGGAAAAATTTGTAAAAAGTTCTGATAAATTCTAATTTAATTTTTGTTAAGTTTATTTGGGTGTTTCTTTTATTAATTGGCTTACCTAGCGGGTCAAGTTAGGTGCCATCATGACCTGAAATTTTTGGGTCGTGAAAAGTTGGTATCAGAGCACTAGGTTTGTAGGTTCTACGAGTCATGAGCAGTGTCTAGTAGAGTCCTGCGGATCGATATGATGACGTCCATACCTATCTTTGGGAGGCTACAGGGCATTTAGGAAAAACTTTCCATATTTCATTCCTTATTCGTGCTTCGAAACGAATCAAGTTAAACATAGGAATATCTCTTTCGCAGACGGCTAGGACACGCATATCTCCTCTACTACATGACACAATTGGCTTAAATATTTTAAATGATAAATGTTCAACTTAGAATAAACTTGAGTCTATGGGATGTATTATGTCGTGATCTTAGTTGAGATTGGGCAAACTGTAAATTAAGATAGCTTTACTATCAAAAGAATCTCTACCAAAATTCTTAAGAAGGTTGAGAGTTTGATTAAAATTTCTGAATGTTGAGAAGTAAGTAGTTTAACATTTTAGCCACGTCTAGGCTATTGGAGTTGGCAGTGAAAGATATAAAGAAAGCACTTATACAGTTCATAGTTTAATGCCTCTTGAAGCGATTCACTATTATTTGTGATATCGCGATAATGACATTATAAATATGAATATGGTGCGACTATACTAATTCAAGCGCATGGAGTATGAGAATAATAGTAACACTACGTGCTATATAATACATTCTGATTGGTGTCCATAGATAAGTTTTAGCTTGTGAGAGAAAATAAGATTCAAATATGAGAGTTAATGCACTAACATAGTAAGATATCAGTTATGAAATTCGACGCGCATGAGCATGACTAGCTATTACAGTAAGAGATAAGATGTAGAGTATTAAGACTGCCACATATTAGGTATAAATTGATGAGCCTTAAAGGAGGTTTGAGTACCAATAAGATGGGCATGACTAGCTATCAAGAAAAGTAATTGGTTCTTATGATCTTGTTAACACATATCGTGTGTGGTAAAACACATACTTAAGGAAGATTAGCAATATTTCTTTTTATAAAAACACAATATAGAAGAGGATAAAGAATGGACTTGAGTATTCAAATAACCTATTTATAGTTTCGACCCATATATGAGAGTCTATTGTTGATTGGTCTATCGAATATGTGTGGACATAGCTCTTGATCGTGATTCACTTACAGACTAGTTATAATTTGGCATAGTTGAGCTTGAGGTTATCTTGTACTTGGATTGGACGACTCCGTGTTGCCTATGATTAATTGCATGAAAGAATATCATATTTTTCCACTTTGATTGATCCTAGTTTTGAATATAAACAAATCGCAGCATGCCTATAAGAAAAGCTACCTCATAGTAAAAGTTCTATATATGATAAATGAAGGGTATATATTGTATCTTAACTATAACTCGGGGCACTAGAGTTGAGTAACCGACTATTGAGGTAGTCTTAGTTTTAATTAGTTTCCAAATATATTTTCAGAGAACCTACCAAGTATACCACCTGATAGGGAGATAGTCTTAGATATTGATGTACTGCGAGAACTCAATTTTTTGTTAGTATTATAGAATGGCTCTGGAAGTCAAAGGAACTAAAAGAGTAAGTTACAAGACTTCATGATTAAGAATTCACTAGACCAAGTATTTCACTTTGAGGTGCTTAAGTTATCTTCGTGAATGTCACGACCCAAAACCGGTCTAGGTCGTGATGGCGCCTAACGGCGAGGTGAGGCAAGCCAACGTACACCTATAACAATAAAAGTGCAGAATATAATCAACGGTATGGGGGTAAGGTCGTAGAAATAGGCTGATCCACAACTAGGCCCAATATATACAACCCCCAAATTACCAACATAACTACAACAAGTGTGTGCAAGGACTAGTGTCACAGTGTCAACGTGCGTCTACATAGATACAACAACAGAAATACTTATACAAAATATACAAGCTTCAGTCTGGAACAAAAGACTGAGCAAAATGAAACTAGAAGGCTCCAGAGGTGCTGCCAGGAAAACGCCAAGAAGGAAGCTCACCGTGTGGAGCGACGCCGCGATAAGTACCTATCAGCTGTCGGACGAACAGACGAACCAGCCTCAATACATGCACAGTCAAGTGCAGAAAAAGAAAGAAAGTG
>ML247987.1:0-13560 GCA_005239495.1 Nicotiana undulata
TGGGAAGAGTCATTCACGGGAACGGAGTCCCAACACACAAAACAACCGGCTGGGTCGTTACAGCTTCAGATTATGAGATCTTTAGGGGTCGATTTGAGGGGTCAGACGGACTCCGATTTAGCGTTTTTTATATGTACGGACTCAGGAGATGACGAAGAATATTTTGGTATAAAAATTTATGAGTTCCGGGACGCGAGCCCGGGGGTCGGGTTTTGACCGATTTCGGGTTTTGTTCTTAAAATCTATAATTTTCAATTGGAATTTATTCCTTGAGCATAATTTGATGATAACAAACTGAACTTGGTAGATTTGGAGCATCCGGAAGTTGATTCGAAAGGCAAACGCATTGCGAAGTAATTTCGAGCTAGTTCGAGGTAAGTAATGTCTTTAAATCCTGTCCTGAGAGTATGAAACCCCGGACTCTGTACCCTTTCATGGGTTTTGAAATGCAAAGGTTGAAACTTTGGAGATATATTCCTTACTTAGGCGACTATTGAGTTGCGGAATGTCTTTTTAAAGCTTATTTCCAATAGTACTATATATATTTGATATGATTTGGGCTGTAAGCCATGTTTGGGGCCTAGTGCCGACTTGTTTACCCCTTGGGGGTTGTGTTTACTATATTTTCCTCACTGATATGTTATGATTTTACACTCAGTCTTTTCTTGATAAATTGTTTTGACACTCGGAGTATTTTGATACTATTTATTGAAAAATGAAACACTATTTTGGGTCGAGAACCCGGTATGTTTAAGGCCTAAGGGCAAATTGAGAGTGTCTGACTGAGTGAGGCTTTCAGGCCTATATTGTGAGGAGGCTTTCAGGCCTTATATGAGGGAGGCTTTCTGGCCTATATTGTGAGGAGGCTTTCAGGACTTATATGAGGGAGGCTTTCAGGCATATATTGTGAGGAGGCTTTCAGGCCTTATGTTGCTATAGCGCTTGGGCTGTAGGAGCCCCTCCGGAGTCTGTACACACCCTCAGTGAGCGCAGGTACCTATTGAGTGATGACTATTGCCCGCGGGGCTGATACTGAGTGATGATTATTGCCCACGGGGCTGTTACTGAGTGATTGTAAGAATGCCTGATAAAGAAATTATTACGAGAAGTGATTATGGCCCGAGGGGCAGTTAAATGAAGATTTTTACTGAGTTTTCGAACTATGATTTACTTCGTTTTCAAACTGGTTTTTACTGAGAATTTTACTGAGATATACTGATATTACACATGTTTCAAAGGATTTCTGGAAATCGATTTTGAACTCATGTATTTGACGAATACTATCTGGTGACTTGGTGTTTTACTGGCTTTTGTGAATTGGTGTATTTGTACTGTGTGTTTTATAATTCTCAGATTGTGATTTATTTTCATTACTACTAAGTTGGCGTACTCATAAAGACTCCCTGTGCACAGAGGCACAGATCCAGGTACCGATTTGGAGCAGTAGCTGCCTTGTTCGTTAGCAGCCGTTCAAGGGATTTCGAGGTAGCTGTCCAGCGTCCACAGCTTCTCCATTTCCCTTCCTTGATTAGTATTAGAAATTGATTCATAGACATTTATTATGACATTAGAAGAGTTAGATTTTTTTTTAGATGCTCATGATCATTGGCTCCAGTCTTGGGAGGTTTAGGTTTTGTTTAGGTTTGTTTAGACTATTATTGGGGCGTTAAGATTTAAATAATTTATTTTATCGCTATGCTTGTTGTTTATCATTTTATTGTGAGATATTATAAAAGAATCAATGCGTAGTAAAGTGATGGTTGGCTAGCCTAGTTCCACGATAGGCGACATCACGACCTGTTAGGATTTGTGGTTGTGACAAGTTGGTATCAGAGCTCTAGGTTACGTAGGACTCAACGGTCATGAGCAGGTTCGGTAGAGTCTTGCAGATCGGTATGGAGACGTCTGTACTTATCTTCGAGAGGCTACAGAACTCTTAGGAAACATCTCTATTTTTCTTGAACTCTTTCGTGCCAATCTATTGATTCTTGAAATCTAAACTTACGATATTTCATTCTCTCACAGATGGTGAGGACACGCAATATCGATCAGGGTGACCAGACACTATCCAGACCCACAAAGGGTCGGGGCCGTGGTAGAGGTAGGGGACCAGCTCAGGCAACAACCGAGGTAGTACCACAGAATCCCCCTATCGTTCAGGATCAGGTTCTCGCCAATGGCGCTCCAGCGGGACAGGCTCAGGCACCGACAATGCCTATTGTTATTCCGGGTCTTCAGGAGAGCCTGGCTCAGATATTGATGGTGTGTTCTAGTTTAGCTCAGGCAGTTGCTATGTCCACTACTGCCACTGCAGCTCAGGCCGGGGGAGGCAATCAGACTGCAACTGCCCGGACACCTGAGCAGGATGTACAGGGTATTCAGACACCGGGGGTATACCCATCCCAGCCGGTTGTCCCAGTCCAGGATTTTGTGGTTCCAGCTATGCCCGAGGATGAGCAACGTAGACTGGAGAGGTTCAACAGACTTAAGCCTCCGACTTTCAGCGGTACAGAGGGCGAGGATGCCCAAGGTTTTCTGGATAAGTGTCAGAGGATACTACGTACTGCGGGTATTTTGGAGACCAGTGGGGTCTCGTTTGCTACATGTAGGTTTGCGGGTGCTGCGTTTACTTGGTGAGAGTCATTCGAGAGGCGTAGGCCGTTTGGTTCTGCACCTCTCACCTGGAAGCAGTTCTCCACGATCATTTTGGAGAAGTATGTTCCTCAGTCCCACAGAAAGGAGCAGCGCAGACAGTTTGAGCAGTTGCGTCAGGGAGAGTTGTCAGTTACTCAGTACGAGATGAGGTTTTTCGAGTTGGCCAGACATGCTTCTGAGATTGTCCCTACTGATAGGGAGAGGATTAGGAGGTTTGTAGATGGTCTTACTTATCAGCTTTGGATCTTGATGACCAGAGAGAGAGTGTTTGGAGTTACATTTGAGCAGGTTGTTGACATTGCTCGGGATATTGAGTCGATTTGTAGGCAGGATCGTGAGGAGAGAGAGTTCAAGAGGCCTCGTGGAGCAAGTAACTTCAGTGGTGCCCCTTCTAGAGGGCAGTTTCAGCACAACAGAGGTCGTCCATTTAGACCTCCACAGCCAGTTTGCCCAGCTTACAGTGGTGTATCTTCGGGGCAGGGTCCTCACAATTCTCATCAGGGACGTTCATCTTTTAGTGCCCTTCCAGCTCAGAGCTCTGCCCGAGCATCATCTTATCAGGGTTCTTTTATGCATGGTTTGTCTGGTGGTTATCATGGTGGCAGGGGTTTTTGTCAGTTTTCATCTCCAGCTCCAGGTAGTTGTTATGAGTGTGGAGAGTTCGGACATGAGTGGAGGCAGTTTCCCGGTCGTCCTAGCAGTTCAGCTCAGCAGAGGGTCCAGCCCTCGGCTTCAGCCCCAATCACTTCACCACCTACTCCGGCAGCTACGGGTGGTGGTCAGGCAGCTAGAGACCGTCCTAGAGGGCGAGGTCGAGCAGGTGGAGGCCAGCCGCGTATTTATGCACTTCCGGCTATGCCTGATGCTATGGCATCCGATGCAGTGATTACAAGTACTATTTCAGTTTGTCACAGTGTTGCTTTGGCTTTATTTGACCCTTGTTCCACGTACTCTTATGTCTCATCCTATTTTGCTCATTTTCTGAACATGCCCTGTGAGTCTTTGGTCACGTCTGTTCATGTTTCGACTCCGGTGGGCGATACTATTATTGTGGACCGCGTGTTCCGATCGTGTCTTATATCTATTGGGGGTCTGGAGACCCGAGTGGACTTGATGTTACTTAGTATGGTCGACTTTGATGTAATTCTGGGCATGTATTGGTTATCCGCATGTCATGCGATTCTTGATTGTCACTCTAAGAACATTACCTTAGCTATGCCCGGAGTTTCGAGAGTTGAGTGGAGAGGGTCTATTGAGCATGTACCTAGCAGAGTGATTTCTTATTTAAAGGATCAGCGTATGGTTGAGAAAGGGTGTGAATCTTATCTTGCTTTTGTGAGGGATGTTAGTGGTGAGACTCCTCTTGTTGATTCTGTTCCTATAGTCCGTGACTTTCCGGATGTATTCCCTGTAGACCTGCCAGGCATGCCACCTGACAGGTATATTGATTTTGGTATTGACCTGGTGCCAGACACTTAGCCTATCTCTATTCCACCTTACCGCATGGCACCAGCGGAGTTGAAAGAGAAACTTCAGGAACTCTTAGATAAGGGGTTCATTCGACCTAGTGTGTCGCCTTGGGGTGGGTCGGTGTTGTTTGTAAAAAAGAAGGATGGTTCGATGCGCATGTGTATTGATTATAGACAGTTGAATAAGGTGACAGTAAAGAACCGGTATCCTTTGCCTCGTATTGATGACCTATTTGACCAATTTCAGGGAGCTAAGGTGTTCTCCAAGATTAATTTGAGGTCTGGGTATCATCAGCTGAAGATTCGGGATTCTGACATTCCGAAGACTGCTTTCAAGACCAGATATGGTCATTATGAATTCCTGGTTATGTCATTTAGGCTGACCAATGCCCCAGCCGCTTTCATGCAATTGATGAATAGTGTGTTTCAGCCCTACATGTATACTTTCGTCATTGTGTTCATTGACGACATTCTGGTATATTCTCGTAGCCAGGAGGAACATGCTCAGCACTTGAGGATTGTGTTACAGAGATTGAGGGAGGAGAAGCTTTATGAGAAATTCTCCAAGTGTGAGTTTTGGCTTGGTTCAGTGGCTTTCTTGGGGCATGTGGTGTGTAGTGAGGGTATTCAGGTTGATCCGAAGAAGATTGAGGCAGTGCAGAGTTGGCCCAGACCATCTTTAGCTACAGAGATTCGGAGTTTCCTCGGTTTGGCGGGTTACTACCGTCGCTTTGTGGAAGGATTCTCTTCTATTGCTTCACCATTGACTAGATTGACCCAGAAGGGTGTTCTATTCAGGTGGTCCGATGAGTGTGAGGAGAGCTTTCAGAAGCTCAAGTCAGCATTGACCACAGCTCCGGTATTAGTGTTGCCTACTGGTTTGGGTTCTTATATGGTCTATTGTGATTCTTCTAGAGTTGGCTTGGGAGCGGTATTGATGCAGGACGGTAGGGTGATTGCCTACGCGTCTAGACAGTTGAAGGTGCACGAGAAGAATTATCCAGTGCACGATCTTGAGTTATCTGCCATTATTCATGCCTTAAAGATTTGGCGGCATTATTCGTATGGAGTGCAGTGCGAGATTTACACCGATCATCGTAGCTTGCAGTATCTGCTAAGGCAGAAAGACTTGAATTTTCGACAGATGAGATGGTTGGAGCTTCTCAAGGTCTATGACTTGACTATTTTGTATCATCCGGGGAAGGCCAATGTGGTGGCTGATACCTTGAGTCGTAGAGCCGAGAGTTTGGGAAGTCTAGCTTACCTTTCAGCAGCAGAGCGACCTTTACCCCTTGATGTTCAGGCTTCAGCGGGTCAGTTAGTGAGATTGGATTTGTCAGATCCTCCACGGGTGGTAGCTAGCATGGCTTCCCGGTCTTCTCTTTATGATCAGATTAAAGCTCGCCAGTATTATGACCGCCATTTGTTAGTTCTTCAGGATAGAATTCGTCGGGGTGATGCCAGGGATGTGACTATTGGTCATGACGGAGTTATGAGTATGCAGGGCCGTATTTGCGTGCCCAATGTGGATGGTATTCGAGAGTTGATATTAGCAGAGGTTCACAGTTCGCGGTATTCTATCCATCCGGGTGCCTTGAAGATGTATCAGGATCTGAGACAGCAGTATTGGTGGAGGCGGATGAAGAGAGACATTGTTGAGTATGTAGCACGGTGTCTCAACTGCCAGCAGGTCAAGTATGAGCACCAGAGACCAGGTGGTTTGCTTCAGAGGTTAGATATTCCAGAGTGGAAATGGGAGAGAATTACTATGGACTTTGTAGTTGGGCTTCCACGGACTTCGAAGGGTTTTGATGCTATTTGGGTCATTGTGGATAGATTGACCAAGTCCGCGCATTTCATTCCTGTCAGTACTACTTATACTTCAGAGCGGTTAGCTGGTATTTACATTAAGGAGATTGTCCGGTTGCATGGAGTTCCGGTTTCTATCATTTCCGACAGAGGTACACAATTCACATCTCAGTTTTGGAGGGCCGTACAGAAAGGTATGAGTACTAATGTAGAGTTGAGCACTGTATTTCATCCTCAGACTGACGGGCAGTCGGAACGGACTATTCAGATATTGGAGGATATGTTACGGGCTTGTGTGATTGATTTTGGTGGTTCATAGGATCAGTTTCTTCCATAAGCAGAGTCCGCATATAATTACAGCTATCAGTCCAGTATTCAAATGGCCCCGTATGAGGCCTTATATGGTAGGAGGTGTAGATCTCTGATTGGTTGGTTCGAGCCTGGTGAGGCTAAGTTATTGGGNGAAGGTGTAGTGGAGAGGTCAGCCAGTAGAGGAGGCTACTTGGGAGACCGAGCAGGAGATGCAAAGCAAATATCCTCACTTGTTTGAGACTCCAGGTATGTTTCTAGATTCGTTCGAGAACGAACGTTTGTTTAAGAGGGGGAGAATGTAACGACCCGGTCGGTTGTTACGTAGAACCTGCATTATAATTACTGTTATTGACTTGTCATAGTTTGGTTATCCTGTTATTGATGTGTTAGAGTTGGTAGGCTTGAAATCGGAATGGTTGTAGTGAGAGTTTAGTCACTTAGTCTTTAAAAATAGTCTTAAAGTTGAAAAAGTCAACTGAGAGTTGACTTATCGGTAAACGACCTCGGAATGCGGATTTTATGGCTCAGATAGCTTCGTTAAGTGATTTGGGACTTAGGAGTGTGTTCAGAATAATTGTGTGATAACTGGTGTAAAATTAGGCTTGAATTGGCGAAAGTTAGTTTTTGGCGATTTCCGGTCGGCAGTGGAAAATAGGCTATCGGGGTCGGAATGGAATTCTGACAGTTGGAACAGGTTCGTAATGTAACTTTGGATATGTTTGCAAAATTTCAGGTCACTCAGAGTTGTTTTGGATAGTTTCGGCATCGTTGGTGGATTTTAGAAATATCAAAGTTGTTAGGCTTGAATTCGATGTGATTTTGGTATTTTGATGTTATTTTAGATGTTCTGAGGGTGAAACTAAGTTTGAATGATCACATGTAACATGTTAGTATGTTTGGTTGGGGTCCCGAGGGGCTCGGGATTGATTTCGGATGGTTAACGGGAAGTTTGGAACTTGAAATATGCAGCTACAGCTGCTGGTGCTGGTGTAACCGCACCTGCGGAAGTTTGACCGCAGGTGCGGGCCCGCAGGAGCGAGCAGAGCACCGCAGGTGCGGATTTTAGAGGCTCAATAGAGGATCGCAGGGGCGGGTGGAGGATCGCACCTGCGAAGTCGCAGGTGCGGAGAAGAGGGCGCAGGTGCGGAAGCTAGCCCGTTTAATGAAAGTCGTAGGTGTGGACCTAGGACCGCAGGTGCGGAACCACTGTTCAGAAAGTATAAAAACCTGCCTTCGCGAATTTTAACCATTTTTCCACCATTGTTGTACGGGTTACGAGATTTTTGAAGGATTTTGAAGAGGGAAACGTTAGTGCATCATCGAGGTAAGCTTTTTGGACTTAATAACTCGATTGTAGGTGATTTGAGACCTCAATATCAGTGTAAATGTATGGAAAATCAGTAGAAAAAGGGGAAGTTAGGGCTTGAGATTATGAGACCTTTAAGGGTCGATTTGAGGGGTCAAACGGACTCCGATTTTAGCGTTCTTTATATGTACGGACTCAGGAGATGACGAAGAACATTTTGGTAAAACATTTCTGAGTTCCGGGACACGGTCCTGGGGGTCGGGTTTTGACCGATTTCGGGTTTTGTGCTTAAAATCAATACTTTTCAATTAGAATTTATTCCTTGAGCATAATTTGATGATAAAAATCTGAACTTGGTAAATTTGGAGCATCCGGTAGTTGATTCGAAAGGCAAACGCATTGCGATGTAATTTCGGGCTAGTTCGAGGTAAGTAATGTCTTTAAATCCTATCTTGAGGGTATGAAACCCCGGACTCTGCACCCTTTCACGGGTTTTGAAATGCAAAGGTTGAAACTTTGGAGATATATTCCTTACTTAGGCGACTATTGAGTTGCGTAATGGCTTTTTAAAGCTTATTTCCAATAGTACTATATATATTTGATATGATTTGGGTTGTAAGCCATGTTTGGGGCCTAGTGCCGACTTGTTTACCCCTTGGGGGTTGTGTTTACTATATTTTCCTCACTGATATGTTATGATTTTACACTCAATCTTTTCTTGATAAATTGTTTTGACACTCGGAGTATTTTGATACTATTTATTGAAAAATAAAACACTGTTTTGGGTCGAGAACCCGGTATGTTTAAGGCCTAAGGGCAAATTGAGAGAGTCTGACTGAGTGAGGCTTTCAGACCTATATTGTGAGGAGTCTTTCAGGCCTTATATGAGGGTGGCTTTCAGGCCTATATTGTGAGGAGGCTTTCAGGCCTGATATGAGGGAGACTTTGAGGCCTATATTGTGAAGAGGCTTTCAGGCCTTATGTTGCTATAGCGCTTGGGCTGTAGGAGCCCCTCTAGAGTCTGTACACACACCCAGTGAGCGCAGGTGCCTATTGAGTGATGATTATTTCCCGCGGGGCTGATACTGAGTGATGATTATTGCCCGCGGGGCTGTTACTGAGTGATTGTAAGAATGCCTGATAAAGAAATTGTTACGAGAAGTGATTATGGCCCGAGGGGCAGTTATATGAAGATTTTTAATAAGTTTTCCAACTATGATTTACTTCCTTTTCAAACTGGTTTTTAGTGAGAATTTTACTGAGATATACTAATATTACAGTTGTTTCAAAGGATTTCTGGAAACCGATTTTGAACTCATGTATTTGATGAATACTATCTGGTGACTTGGTGTTTTACTGGTTTTTGTGAATTGGTGTATCTGTATTGTGTGTTTTATAATTCTCAAACTGTGATTTATTTCATTACTACTGATTTGGCGTACTCATAAAGACTCCCTATGCCTCTGTGCACAAATCCAGGTACCGATTTGGAGCAGTAGCTGCCTTGTTCGTTAGCAGCCGTTCACGGGATTTCGAGGTAGTTGTTCAGCGTCCACAGCTTCTCCATTTCCCTTCCTTGATTAGTATTAGAAAGTGATTCATAGAAATTTATTATGACACTAGCCGAGTTAGATTTATTTCTTTTTAGATGCTCATGATCATTGACTCTAGTCTTGGGAGGTTGAGGTTTTTTTTTAGGTTTGTTTAGACTATTATTGGGGCGTTAAGATTTAAATAATTTATTTTATTGCTATGCTCTCTGTTTATCATTGTATTGTGAGCTATTATAAAAGAACCAATGCGTAGTAAAGTGATGGTTGGCTAGCCTAGTTCCACGATAGGCGACATCACAGTCTGTTAGGATTTGGGGTCGTGACAAATGGCATGACATGATTTGTCATTTGCTTTTTCCATTAGGGTGAGATCGTACGCAAAAAATAGGTGAGAAAATTTAGGGCATCTATTATCTATGATTATGGGATCTCAGTTCCTAATATTTACTTGGTGTTCTATATATCTATTTAGCATTTCCAAGCAAAGGATGAAAATATAGGGTTAAATGGGATCTCCTTGCCTAATGCCTCTACTTGGTTAAAAGTAATTTGTGACAGACCCATTTACTAGAATGGCTATACTGCTTGTTGAAATACAACTTAATAACATCTTAGAGAATTTTGGAGGGAATCTAAAGTATTCAAGAGTGTGACGAATAAAGGACCATACCAAACGGTCGAAGGCCTTTTCTAGGTCTATTTTTAAAATTATTTGGCCATGTTTCCCTTTTGTCCTTTTTAAATTGGATACAAGTTCTTGGATGATGATTACATTATCCGAAGCTTCTATTTTTCATGAAACTAGTCTGAAAGGGGCTAATCAAATGCTCAAGGAAGGGTTTTAGTCGATTTTCAAGGATTTTTGTAGTTAATTTATAGATAGTGTTGCAAAGTCCAATTGGCCTGAAATTTCTGATGTTGTTTGCATTAGGGATTTTTGGTATAAGACATAGATAGATTTTATTAATATCTTTAGGGATTTTCTGCTTTTTGAAGATGTCATGACAAAGATTGGTTACTGATTGCCCTATGTGATTCCAATATTTCTGGAAAAAGAAAGGATGGAGGTCATCCGGTCCAGGAGCTTTAAAGGGTTTGAAAGAAAAAATGGCCCTTTTAATTTCGATGTCTAGAAGGGGGCTATCTAAATAACCTAGGTTAACCCTGTTACAAGTAGAGGGGTTTCCTATAGGATTAGTCCAACTTGTTTGGGAATGTGAGGTAGTAAATGTAGATGTAAAGTAATTGAGCACATGTGACATAATTAGATGGTGTTCATTGATCCAATTTCCAATACCGTCCTTAAAAAAGTTTATTTTGTTTCTTCTTTTTCTATTAGTGGCCGAGATATGGAAAAATTTGGTATTGGCGTCACCTTCATTTAACCACAAGATTCTAGACCTTAACTTCCAATAATCTTCTTCTATCTTTAGGATGTCATTGTATTATTTTTTTTAAATTGAACTCCAGATTACGAAGGAAATTACTGGTATTATAGCTATTGGAATTTGGATCCCTTGAAGTCTGGCTAGCAATTTTCTCTTCTTCCCTATAATGTTACCAAAGGTGTTGTTTTTCCAGGGTTTTAATTTATCCAGCAAATTTAGGTTGGCTTTAAAGTAATCAGTACCATACCAATTTTGTCTACAATAGATTGGAATTCAGGATGTTTGCACCAAAAGGTCTCTAGCCTAAATGGGATATTATGAGTCAGCCTATTTTTTGGAATTAATTCTATTAGAATAGGGTTATGGTCATAGTAAGTTTTGGGTAGGTGGATTATTGAACTTTTTGGGAAGAGCTCAATCCATTCTTCATTTCCTAGTATTTTATCTAATCTTTCCATTATAAGACCTTTATTATTATGTCTGTTATTAGACCACGTATATTTTAAACCTTTTAAACCCTAATTCAATCAAATTACAATTATTAATTTTTGACCAGATGTATCTAGCTCTACTATCCTTAATAGGTTTTTCACCAAATTTCTCATTTGCGGCTAGAATATCATTAAAATCACCCCCTACTAACCAAGGACCTTTATAGGTATTGCTAATATTTTCTAGATTATCCCACATTATATTTCTATTATGAACTACAGTACTAGCATATATAGAAGTGAAAATCCAGGGTTTGCGAATAGGTAGTACCTCCATTGTTGCATGGATTTCTTGATTCCTATGGACTGCATTTTGAACACTGACCACTTCATGGTTCCACATCATGACCATACCTCTTGATTTTCCTTCCGCTGGAACCTCTATTGTCTCCGTAAACCCAAAGTCATGAAGCATCTCAACATGATTATCCATTCTTGTTTCCAATAAAGTCACCATACAGGGTCTATGTGTACCTATCATTTCGCTAAAATTCCTCCTAAAATTGTCATTGTTCCCTCCCCTTATGTTCCACATAATAAAATTTGCTGGACGGTTCATGGAAATGTTAAGGTTTTATTTTCCCAGTTCCCCATTCTCCCTTACTCCCCCTAGGAGCACATGATTTCTTCTCATTGAAGGCACTAGGATCATGGCTTTGTTGCCCACTGTCGGATCATGTGGTGGACGTATGTGTATTGGTAAAAAAGAGTATCACACGTAAGCAAGACCTTGACAACTCAGCTAGCTACGTGGACCAAAGAAAACGTCACAGATGGACATGATTTTATAAAGAGGTACGAGATTAACTCAACAAGCACGAGCGCGAGATTGACTCGACAGGCACGAGATTGATTCGTCAGCCACGAGTGCATTAGCCACGGGAAACCCAATGAAGAAGAAGAGATGTGGTCGTAAAGAACCCAAACAAAGCCACAGATAGATTCGAGAATCAACAGTTAATGACTTATACATTATGTAACTCCTAAATAATAGTAACGGTTATCCTTTGATGATCCTTTGTAACGCCTCATTAATGTAATAATTAGCCATTAATGAGCAATCATTACAGAAACCAAAACGTTATGCTAGGAAGCCCCTATATAAAAGGGAAGAATTGTAATCCATAGGATCATCTGAATTCTCGAATACAAACTGCTTTACTTTTCTGCATTCTATACTGCTTATTATTCCTTTATTCATTATATTATTCACTCGATTATCAGTAACCCGCGTTTATCCTAAAATAGCTTTGGTCAAGGAATCTCATTCTTTGGTTATACAAATTGGTTCCGTTACCGGGAATATGATAATCATAGTGTGTTTACCAACTGATATCCTTTAAATCATGTCGAATTCCAACAACAACGACAACAACAACGTCAACAACAATGACGACAACAACCAACAAGGAAATGGAACCCCAGTTCCATCTCCTCGAGGAACACCACGTGCTTCGAGGGAATCATCCCTTGAAAGATCTGATAACCATCGTAACAATAATGAGCAACCAATAGAGCAAGATCAAATAAGGCAAATGATTGCTGAATACGTGGGGCAGGCTTTGCAAGAATTTGCGAGAGGATTACCACAGGCACCTCCAGTACCACTAACGCCGCCTTCAAATAATACAATCGTAGTAGAGAATCCGCAGTCTGGATTAATAAACTCAACCAGAGGTGAAACCCCCAATGCATCTCTTGAAACGAGACCAGGTACGACTAATAACTCTGAGTTACAAAATTTATTACTAACCATGCAGAAACAGATGAAGGAACAGAACGATCGCATCGAGCAAATCCCTGGAGTGCCGCCTATCATCAAGGGCATTGATGTTGATAGATATTCTCAACAACCTTGGAAGCCAAGTGCGGCTCCATTGCATATACCCAAGAAATTTAGAATGCCCGACGTTCTTAAATATGATGGAACAACTGACCCACGTGATCACGTGACTGCCTTCACTATTGAAGTAAAAGGCAATGACTTAACAAAAGAGGAGATCAAATCGGTCCTTGTCAAGAAATTTGGGGAAACGCTCACAAAAGGAGATTTAACCTGGTATTCTCTTCTCCCTGAAAATTCTATAGATTCCTTTGCTGAACTTGCAGATTCGTTTATAAAAGCACACTCTGGTGCACAAAAAGTTGAAAAACGAATGGAAGATATATTCAAGATAAAGCAAGGAGACATGGAATTGCTTCGTGAATTTGTAGACAGGTTTCAACGAGAAAGAATGCAATTACCAAGGGTGCCTGACAATTGGGCAGCCATGGCATTTGCAAGCAACTTAAACGATAAAAGCTCAGAAGCCACGAGACGACTTAAAGAAAGTCTGAGAGAATTCCCAGCTACAACATGGAATGATGTGTATAACAGGTACAGTACCAAACTCAGAATCGAAGAAGATATCATTGCTTGATCAAAAGATGAAGAATATCCCAGAACCAGACGTTCAGAGCTAGAGAAAAGGTCAGGTAAAAACAGGTACGATCCTTACTTAGGACCTTCGGGACGTGGCACACGTCCCAGGTTCGAAAATACAAGACCATCGGGAAGAGATATAGGCTCATCCTCAT
>ML247990.1:8098-28581 GCA_005239495.1 Nicotiana undulata
TCCATCAGAGCACACATTCTTGAACTGAATAGCTGGCACATGAACCGTATATGCATAGGAGATATTTGTGATTGTGAAGTATCAATGAACCAAGAGATTGTCTCCTAATGCGAAAAGCTTGCAAACTGGTGAGAGAATAGAAGTTGAATTCAGCAAGAAAAGTAACAAAGGAAGGACGTTGAGTTTAATTCGAATTCTTTCTCCCAGGAAAAGTTGAACCAGAATTGATCAACAAATTCAACTACTGACTCTATAAATACTCGAAGTATTTCTGCCAGAGAAAGAGATGCACAAGTACTGAAGTGAATCAAGATCTGAAAGCAAAATTCCCAGAGTTTTTTTGCAAGCAGATTTATTGTGCGATACAAAGGCTACAGATCAGCTAGAAGAACCAGTTGTCTAGTTGATTGTAGTAGGTGTTTCAATATTGTATCTTATCAGCTTTCTTAGAAGCAAATTGTAATAGGTACACATTGTTCAAGTTAGAGTTAACTTGAAGCTTGTAGAAATTAGCTAGAGGCTAGTTGATACAAAGGGATTAGAGTTAGTCCTAGGATTACAAAAGAGTTTATTTTGTAAGTCCGTTTTGGCTCAGAGTTTTTAGTGAAGAGTTTGAGAAAATCCTACTTAGGAGTAGGTCGTGTTTTTTTTCACCTTTTGAGCCAGGTATTTTCCATGTAAAAATCTCTGTGTTTTTACTTTACTGCTTTTATTATTTCGCACCAGTAGAAGTTGGAACACAAAGAAGAACCAGGTTCTTCTTGTGAGACAACACTCGAAAAATTGGGTACCAAACTTTTAACCTATATTCTTGTGTGGTATTGATGTCTAAAACATCACGATCAGTTGGAATCCCAACGACAATGAATTCAGTCCATTAGAATGATGCAAATATAGCGGATGATTATGATCGATCACAATCGATTCCTGCATGGTCGATTGTTTTTCAAAAATGCGCTCCTCGACTGTATCTCCAGCCATCAAAAACTTAGGGAACAAATTCTCAAACAAAAATCCGGTGAATCTCTCAATTTTCAACTGAATTGATGATGAAAATCCCTAGATTCACACGGTTAAAGCTTTGATACCATGTTAATTCTCAAAATTCTGGAGAATTCGAAGAAGAAGAAGAAGATGAGGAAGGAGACGAAGAAAGGAGAAGAAAGAGAGAAAATCTATTATTACTGTTCTAACTGTTATGTCCAAATACACTGTACATCCGTATATATAATTAATGAACTAATTAACCACTGACAAACTAACTACACTAGTTAATTAGCTTAACTATGGTTAACACTAACTAAGTGACACTTGTAAAAGTATTAAGCTCCTTGACACTATCACTGAGACGAATTTTTTTTTTAAAGCTTTCCGTCAAAGAGCTAATCGTTTCGTGCACATTCAAGCAGAGAATATTTCGTGGGAATCAACTTGAAGACAACTTTCCAGTCCAGAACCAATAAGAATTTTCAAAAATTCTCAAAGAATTAATAAAAGAAGAAGTATAATCCAAAAATAGAAGCAAGATTGTGATGACTTCACCAAGAAGGATACAGAAAAAGGTGAGACGAATACTAGTCTCTTTTTGCAATATTTGCTACAAAAAAAAAAAACTAACCATAATCTAAAACAATATTGGCACAAGGGGAAGCCCCAATGTAACTTTTGCAAAGATTTTGGCCACATTGAGAAGGTTTGCAGGCACAAGCAATAAGAGCAAGCCAGCTTTGGTGAAGAAAAAGCAGAAGTAAAAGAAGAGAATTTGTTCTACGCTTCTCAATTTGGTGCTTAAAAAAAGTTATGAATGGTATATTTTTTTTGATAGAAAGGACATATATTTTATTATGTTAACTACAAGCATTTATCTTGTTACAAGTACTTGAAAAGTTTCCACTCATTGGTGGATTGTCAGCAGCGATATTCTGATTTCCTAGTGACCTTAGCATATTACATACCGAGGTAGATAATGTTTTTTCAAAAATACATTCTCCACATTGTTCCTTAGTCAGCTGTACGTTCACAAAAAAAGGTGGAGTTGCATGGTCTTTTGGCCTGTTTGGATTGATTTTCCTGATATATTTGTTGGTGGTGTCTTTAGCTAGTAGATGTGCCACTTGATTGCCTTCACGGAAATTACATCGAAGCAGGGGGTCCTTCAGCTGGTGCATTGATGATCTGCATGCATGAAAAATATTAAAAAAGATTTTGTGGTCATGAAGTAAAGCATTGATGGCCTCAGTTGAATCAGTTTCAATCAGAAGTGGTAAAAGTTTGAATTTTTGAACAACTTGAAGCCCCTCATAAATGGCCCGCAATTCAGCGTTTAGAGGGCGATCACAGTGGTTTGTTTTTGGAAACCCACAATCCAGCTCCCTGTGTGATCTCTGATCACTCCTCCTGTTCCTGAAATTTTATTATTCTTCTTGTATGCTCCGTCAGTATTGAGCTTAAACCAGTTCCGGTGTGGAGCATGCCAATTTATTTTAATCGAGATACTGTGACAATGAGCATTGTTAGGGGAGTTTAGAAAAACAAATTCTTGTGCTTGATTTATTATGTTATTTAGTGAGGGCGGTAGATTAGTATTTTTAATATTATTTCTATTTCTTGAAAGCCAAATGTCCCATAAATAAAATGGCAGCAAAACTTCCCATGCCATATTGCACAAGGTTTGTGTGGGAGTTGAGTCCCTTAGATTACTGACTCAATGGTTAGAGTCCTTAATATTGTTGGTATTGATATTATGAGATTTTCAAATACCTTTGACATTTGGGCAGTCCAAGAAGATGTGGGTAATGTTTTCCACCTCATTGGGAGCATATGGGATCACTATTTATACATATGTGACATAGGTGTTGTCGACTTGAGATTTTGTTGTGAAGACATTGCCACAGAAAGAATTCTATTTTGTTGGGGCAGTGTAGCTTCCAAACCCATTTGAAGTCGGTATGGACTGAAAGGTAGTTATTGATTAGTTGGTAGTAACTTTTTGTCGTGAAATCCCCATTGTTGTTAAGGCTCCAAATAGGGTTGTCATTGGTTCCTTGCTTGAGAGGTTTAGGGATGAAATTTATATTATCAATCATGGTAATGGGTAATTCAAAAGAGATTTTTGTTAGATTCCATTTTTCATTGAGAAGTATATCCTTGATTTTGAGATTAGATTCTTCAAGTTGAAGTGACCCTTCAATGACATTTCTCAGTTTGGGAGAGTTGGGGATCCAGTTGGTGTCCCATATGTTAAGGTTCAAGTGTTTACTAGGGATCCACTGTATCCCTTTAAAGCATGTAATCCATCCCTTTAGGATACTTTTTCATATAAAGGAGTGGTTTTGGTCCTTTTTGATCCATATTTATTGATAAGGATATTGGCCCGAGGGCCATGGGGTTGGTTAGAATCCTCCAGGTTAGGCCATTAAGTAACACATTGATCTTTGAGTTGGCCTTTGGAACGCCAAGCCCTCCTAATTGTTTAGGAATTGTAATAGTATCCCATTTAATGAGATGAAATTTTTTCTTTTCATTGGTAGTCCTCCAAATGAAGTTTCTCTGGATTTGGTCTATTTGTTTATGAATTTTGGTGGGTAAGATTGTGTATTGCATTGCATGATTTGGGATAGAATTTAATGTGGCTATAGCTAGTGTGGATCTTCCGGCTATATTTAAGAATTTAGTTTTCCAATTTGACAACATATCACGCATTTTATCAATATAAATTGGTAGTCCAATGCTTTAGGGTTTCTGTCAAGGATAGGGAACCCTAGATATTTACCAAACGAGTGATTGATCCTGATGTTGAATCCATTTGCAATGTAGTTAGTTGTTTCAAGCGCCCAGTTTTGGGAGAAAATGATTTTTAATTTTTGAAGGTTGATGGCTTGACCTGATAGGTTACAAAACAATCTTAGGCAGTTGCCAATAGTTTTGTAATTTTCACGTTTGCCCTTGCCATCAGGGTTAGGTCATCAACGAAGAATAGATGTGATATCCTTAGGTCTTTGTTGTTAAGATTTATGGGATCCCATAAACATGTATCAACCTGATGGAGAATGAGTCATGACAACATTTCCATGCAGAGGATGAATATATATGTGGAAAGAGGACATCCTTGCCTAATACCTCTACTTGGAGTGAAGAAGTTTGTGGTAGCTCCATTAACTAGGATAGAAATTTGACTAGTGCATATGCAGCTCATAATTAAGCGAGTTATTTTCGGAGTAAATTTGAAAAATAGAAAGGTGCGATAGACAAACGACCATTCAAGCCTATCAAAAGCTTTTTCTAGATCCAATTTCAGCATCATGTTAGCTTTTTTACCTTTCATTTTTTTGAATTGATTGCAAATTTCCTGATGATCATAGCGTTATCGCAAGCCCTTCTTCCTTTAATGAAGCTGGCTTGAAAAGGGTTGATGAGTTTATTGATTAGTGGTTGTATCCTATGTGCGATGATTTTTGTAATAATTTTGTAAATAGTATTACAAAGGCCAATTGGTCAAAAGTTTTTTAAATTGTTAGCATTGGAAGTTTTGGGAGTAAGCAGATGTAAGTGTTATTGATACCTGCAGGAAGAGTTTGGTTTTGAAATATTTTTAAGCAAAAATCAACTACAGAATACCCTACAATATTCCAATATCCTTGATAGAAGAAAGGATGAATGCCATCGGGCCCTGGTGCTTTGAAAGGTTTGAACGAGAAGATGGCATTTACTACCTCAGTTGGTTGTAAATCTCTGTCTAGGTTTGCAAGATCTATTTTATTGAGAATATTAGGATCTTTTTTGATACTAGACCAATTTGTTTCTATGTGATCCGTAGTGAACATATTTTGGAAGTAGTTGGCAGTGTGTTTGTTTACCTTGAAAATGGTTTTAACAATTATATTTGATTTGTGGTTCTAAAAATATGTGATTTATTCCAATACTAGTAAATAAACAAGAAATATTAAGCGTACGTGAGAAGAAATGATAAACCAAACTAGTGTTGTTAGTACAACAAGGACCTCGAGCTCGATATATGGGGGCCTCGAGGTGAGCTAAGAGTGGTAAAGTAAGAACAATAAAGCTGAAGAATAATCCCGAGCACAGTAAACGAGAAAAGTAGAGTAGAATGTTCTATTGCAGTGAATGATGATCTTTACAAATGATTGGAGTCTCTTTTATATAGGAGGGGAAAATACCTTTCTATTTACAGTAAGAAAGCCCTATTGGTAGAGCTGTATAAACGTCTAGTACAGACTTGTACGAACCAATCCTGAGATTTACGCCTTGACCTATATCCCCTTGAGAAATTCTCACTCTTTTTTGAATGTCATTGATACGGGACTGCCTCAGGGTAGGTCGCGTCAGGCCCTCGATTTTCTCTCTCGAGGTGTGTATTATCAGATCGGTTTTGAGCCTTTACTTTGAGTCACCCGAGCCGGGGCTCAGGACACAATAGAGACTTTGAAATCGGGCTCTCCGATTTCGACCGTATATAAATAGTCCCCACGTTTCTTAGAACGAAGAGATAAGAAACGTTTGATTTTTGACCCTTCGATGCCCTAATCATGATGTCAGCTGTGTGAGGTCAGCGATTGGTGTGACTGAAAAGTCGTGCAAAGGTCACGTCCGCATAGTTTTTGAAAATCATTAATTGATAACGGCTATCGGCCATCCGTTTTACTTCTCCAACACTCTTAGACAACTTCTATAAATACTTCAATCCTTCACTCTTCAAACTTTTACTTTCTACAATATCTTCAATTCTTCATCAACTCTGCGCTTACCCCTTTCTTGTGCTTATTTCCTAACCACTTTCTTCTTCTTCTTCTTTTTCAGACTTTTCACAACAAAAATGGAAAAAACTTCTAAGACAGTTCCCCAAAAAGATAAGGCCCCTTCGTCTTCACGCTCGTCTAAGAACAAAACGATGGTACCTCATCGCATTGAGGAATGTACCCCCGTGCCTTGTGATACATCTTCTGATTTCAAAGTCGACAAACCTGCCTCGGTTCCAGGGCGATGTGAACCCATATCTCGGTATATCAGCCTAATAACCGAACTCAAACAAGTGAAGGCGGATTGCCATTGGGGAGAAGTAGTGTGTGTAGAGATTCCTTCACCAAATGAAGATATTACCACCTTTAAAGTAGGTTTTCTAAATGTATATACATATCCATTCACCTTAGGTCCTGTAGATCCTTCTTTTCCCTTTCTAGATCCGGTGATTCTCGACTTCTGTCGACAATACCAGGTGACGCTTGGCCAAATTTCCCTTCCTTTCGGTGAATTGTTCACCTAATTAGATACTTCTCGAGCAAGGTTGAGGGGATGCCTTTTACCCTCGACCATCTGATCAGACTGTACAACCCTCGTCTCTATCGGGGCGGACTGATAAAATTGCAACGTCGATCCTCGAAGTCTTTCTTCGCTAGCATCGATGAAGATAAAGGCCGAGGGTGGATGAAGCGCTTTGTTAGAGTCAGGACCTCCGACCTGATTCCTGTTGAGAAGATGCCATTCCCCTAGGAATGGAATATGAAGCGTAAGTATAGACTCATCGAGTACGTTTCATTACTTAAATCTTTCCTTTTCCTTTGAACTAACTCCCTTTTGATAATGCAGCCGTCGATTGGTACCCAGGTGCAATTAAGGACCTTTTGGGCTGGGTTCGACAGCTGGCTTCCACTTCCACATATGCCGAGCGTGTGGCGCAACGTGGCCAAAGGCCGATGGGAGGCCAAAAACCACGATGAGTTCTTCTTATTGGTATATTTGAATCCCTTAGCGAAATATCTCTTGATAATACACTTAACATTGCGCTTGTGTAGGCCTTGGAGATGCTGTTTCAATGAGGTCGCCACCACCTGGCGAGGTAGAGACCCAAAAACCCACCAAGGATAAGAAGAGAAAGAAAGAGTCGTCGGCTGGGTCCCGAAGCCCAGGAAAACCATAACTCAAAAGCCTAAGGCCGATACGGTGTCCTTAACTCCGAAAGCAGCTAAAAGTCTTCATGCTGAGGACAAAGAAAGATATGAAACTGAGAGCGAAAGCGATGCCCGTCCGTTAGTAACTCGGAGGAGAGGGGGGAACACCGATGCTCTGAAGGGTGCCGAACCGAAGGGTGCCGAACCGAAGGGTGCCGTGGTGGTTCAATCTCGAGTTGAGGAGATTCTTGAGGGGGGCTCCTGCAAAGTCCCCGAACTGACCAGCGACCAAAATACGCTCTGTGCCGAAGGACACTTGGTCGATGTATTCGGAGAACCCAACCTGAAGCTCCTCAAAGGCGAGAGAAGGCCCCGATTGAGCCACTCGGGTTCATTGATGTAGATGACTCTCCACCAGGCCCGACGTTTTCTCCAGGGCAAATACAAGATGCCCAAGATATGAAGTCTCCCGATATGGGAGCATCCCATGAAGAGAATGATATATTGGAGAATGCTTCGCCGGGGTTGAGGAAGGACCTGACCTTGATGCCTCGTTCATCTTTGAAGAGGCCGAGAAACTTCGGAAATAGGTAATCTTTGACTTAAGAACTATATTCAGAGTTTGATTCTTGCCTTTATGACATCCTTCCTTTGTGTTTTTGGCCGTGATGCTCTTCGATCAAGCTTTTTCCAAGTCACGAGCTGAGCTTGCCCATTGCGAAGACGAGCTTAGGAAGCTCATGTAGAGTCGGATGAACTCAAGGCTCTTTATGCCAAATAAGAGGGGGAACTCAATGACCTTTGAGCGTTCAGAGAAGGCGTCCCAAGAGCGGGCCGAGTTTGTTGAGCAGGTAATATAGCCTTTGTGTGCTTATTTTTTGCTTACTTGTTTTAGTGTCTAATCTTCAACTTGATTCTTGAAGCTTAAGTAGAGGGACGATCTGGTGGGGCAACTTCGGGAGGAGCTTAAAGTCAAGGATGCTGAATCCCTCGGGTTGAAGCAACGCATGGATGATATGGCCTCCGAGAAGGAAACTATTCGGGAGAAGCTGTCCTCGGTTGAGCACCAACTTCAAAATGCAAAAGAGGAGAGCCGTAAATATAAGGAGCTTTATGCTGAGTCGGCCGCTGAATTATCCAAAGTCATGTCCGAAGCTGATGCAATCATGTCTATATATCGGACCGATGCTGTTGTTGCCAATGCTCGGGCTAAGAAGGTATCTGATGCAGCCGAGCTTAAGTTAACACGTGCCATCAATCAAGCTCGGCTAGAATCTCGAAGGCAAATTCTCGAGGAGGCGCGTGTTGAAGGCTTTGATCTTTCTGCCGAAATCGAGAAGGTAAAGGCCTTGGAAAAAGAGGCAGCGTCCTTGCTCTCTACCGATGAGGATTCTACCAACGGCTCTGAAAGTGGGGGAGACGATGATGAATTCCCCGAGGAAGAAGAGGCCGTCGAAGATCAGGCTGCCGAAGGTCAAACCGTCGAAGATGTAGCTCCAGTGGAAACTGCCTCCGATCGAGTGACCCCGATAGTAGACTAAGCCCTTAGGCTCTTTAGATTGGCTCTTAGGCTCTTTTAAGTCGGACCTTAGGCTCTTTAGGTTGGCCCTTAGGCTCTACAACATCGGCCCTTAGGATCTTTTTAGATTGGGCCAATCGGCCTCTAAATGGGCTATAATTTGCCTCTTTCTGGCTAAAGACTTAGTAAAAATTTTGTTATGCCTTGGAATGTATTTATATTCGTTCGAGTTTTTGACGGTTCGACTGTTTGGAACCTCATTTGCAAGTCTATGTGCAATGATAATCGAGTACCTCTTGAGGTTTTCTCGAAGACTGATATTTTCGAAGCCTTCACATTATTCAGGGGATGATTTTATCGAAGCCCTTTTGCTTTTGTCGAGGGTAGCCTGATTTAACCGGTTTTTCGAAGTATTTGAAGACTTTTAGTTTTATGGTGGAAGTCGGACATCTCTGAGCCGTATTATTTCGTCCGTAGCCTATTCATATGATCATAGTCTTTCATATGGCCGTAGCCTTTAGTCCCCGAGTGAGATAGCCTTGGACTTAATATCGAGGGGGAACCTTTTTAAGGTAGAGTATGGCTCATTGAGGTCTTATGCGAGTATTCCTCATTGAGGTTTTATGAATTCGAGTGTGCATCATTGAGGTCTTATATGTTCAAGTTTTCGATGACTCGATGTGTTGACCGTCGACGGCAGTCCCCAAGTATTCAGATGCATTTTGGGGGTTTTGGCCCTTGAGCCATTTCATGTTGAAGTGTAAATGTGAAAATAGTAGACTTCTTTGAGGCACAAAGTGTTTTGATATAGTAATAGTGCTTCTTTGAATAATCGATACATGTGTACACGTTTTGCCGTTGGGGGCTCGACTGTTCTGCATGGACACAGTTCCATTTGGCCCATTACATCGCTCTCCTATCGAGGCCCTCCTAGGCATGACTTGTTTTATTTGAAAATGTAACCTCCGAGGGTGATGCCCCCCAGTATTCGAGGTTGATTGAAAAAGAAGCCTTGAATACTTGTTGAATTTTCCTTAGGTAGCATATAGGTGTTGCCTCGTTAAAAACCTTGCCGGTAAAACCCATTTGGGATAAAACCCAATCTGAGGGAAAAAGAGTCCAACACATGCTTTAAAACCCAAGGTCTTCGAGTTGAAGGGTGCTTCGATATCTCCAATCGAACACCTGTAAGGAGTTAGTATAAAATATAAATGAAAAGGGGAGAAGGTCATACCTCAGCAATAATAACGTTTGAGCAATGATATATTCCAATTTCTTGGCAGTTGCCCCCCTTCCATTGTGCTAAGTTTGTAGGATCCTTTGCCTACGACTCCGAGGACACGGTACGGTCCCTTCCAATTAGGGCCTAGCTTCCCTTCATTTGGGTTTCGAGTATTGAGGGTGACTTCCTTAGGACTAAGTCCCCGACTCTGAAGTAGCGAAGGTTCGTTCTTCTGTTGTAGTACCTTTTGATCCTTTGTTTTTGAGCGGCCATTCGAACTAATGCGGCTTCATATTTTTCATCTTGTAGCTCGAGGGAAGTGTTCATGGCCTCTTTGTTCGATTCCTCGGTGGTATGTTAAAATTTGACGCTAGGTTCCCCGACCTCGACTGAGATTAATGCCTCAGACCCATATACAAAAGAAAATGGGGTCTCCCCCGTTCTTGACTTCGACGTTGTTCGATATGCCCATAGCACTTCGGGCAATACTTCTCTCCATTTCCCCTTCGCATCATCTAACCTCTTCTTTATGTTTTGTTTTTGGACTCGGCCTGACCATTTGCACTTGGGTTATAAGGCATTGATCAGATCCTTTTGATTTTATGATCCTCGAGGAATTTCGTCACTTTGCTGCCGATGAACTGCTTCCCATTATGGCATGTTATCTCGGCGGGTATCCCAAACCGGCATATGATGTGGTCCCATATGAAGTCGATGACCTCCTTTTCTCTTATTTTCTCTAAGGTTTGTGCTTCGACCCATTTTGAGAAGTAGTCAGACATAAACAAAATAAATTTAGCTTTACCTGGCGCCATGGTAGAGGGCAAACGACGTCCATCCCCGACTTCATGAATGGCCATGAGGATAGGACCGAATGGAGTTGTTTACCGGGTTGATGGATCATCGGTGCGAACCTTTAGCATTTGTCACACTTTCGAACGAACTCCTTTGTGTCTTTTTCCATGCTGTCCCAATAATATCCTGCTCTGATCTTCTTTCGAACCAAGGAATCGGCACCGGAGTGATTCCCATAAGTGCCTTCGTGGATCTCTCGTAGTATGTAATCAGTGTCCCCCAGTCCTAAGCACACTGTCAGTGGTCCATCGAAGGTCCTTCTATACAATGTTCCATTCTCATCGAATGAAAATCGAGCTGCTTTGCCTCGTAAGGCCCTCGACTCTTTTGGGTCCGAGGGAAGCTTCCCGTGCTTCAAGTATTCGATGTACTTGTTCCTCCAATCCCATGTTATACTTGTTGAGTTGATTTCTGCGTGGCCTTCTTCGACCACTGACTTTGATAATTGGACGACAGTCCCTGGGACAATATCATCTTCTTCAACCGATGACCCTAAATTTGCAAGCGCATCGGCCTCGCTATTCTGTTCTCGAGGTACATGAACTAGTGTCCACTCTTTGAAGCGATGCAACGTTACTTGAAGTTTGTCCAAGTACCTATGCATTCTATCCTCTCGAACCTCAAAGCTCTCATTTACTTGGTTCACTACCAAAAGAGAGTCACATTTAGCCTCGATGACCTCTGCTCCTAGGCTCTTGGCTAGTTCGAGATCTGCAATCATGGCCTCATACTCGTCCTCATTGTTAGTTAATTTCGAGGTTTTTATAGATTTTCTAATGATGCTGCCCGTAGGTGATTTTAGGACTATACCGAGCCCGGACCCTTTAACATTCGAGGCACTGTCTGTGAAGAGAGTCCATACCCCCAATGATGTGCCCGTGTTTAGCAAGCGTTCCTTTTCTACTTCGGGCACGAGTGCAGGTGTAAAATCGGCCACGAAGTCTGCCAAAATTTGAGACTTGATAGCTGCTCGAGGTTGATATTCGATATCATATTCTCCGAGTTCGATGGCCGATTTGGCCAATCGACCCGATAGTTCGGGCTTATGCAGAATGTTTCGAAGTGGATATATAGTTAATACACATATATGATGAAATTGAAAATATGGTTTCAACTTCCTAGATGAATTTATTAATGCAAGGGCTAATTTTTCTTAATGCGGATACCTGGTTTCGGCATCTCCTAGGGTCCAACTTACATAATAGATAGGGAATTGCGTATCTTGCTCTTCTCGAACCAACATGCCACTTACCGCCACCTCGGACACGGTAAATACAAATATAATGTTTCATCCTCCTTCGGAGTATGAAGAAAGGGTGGGCTCGAGAGGTACCATTTTAAATCCTCCAAGGCTTGTTGACACTCCGGAGTCCATGCGAAGGTGTTCTTCTTCTTGAGTAGGGAGAAGAAATGACGACTCCGACAATCTCGAGATAAACCGGCCTAGGGCAGCTATCCGCCCGGTTAAACGTTACATGACTTTCACATTATTCACGATGGTGATTTCCTTGATGGATTTGATTTTATCGGGGTTGATCTCGATCCCCCTGTTTGATACCATGAAACCTAAGAACTTGCCCGAGCCGACTCCGAAAGTGCACTTCTCGGGTTGAGTTTCATGTTGTACTTCCTTAGGATATCGAACGTTGCCTACAAATGGGTCAAAAATGGTCTTCTGCACGCAGGGACTTAACTATCATGTCATCAATTTAAACTTCCATAGATTTGCCTATTTGGTGTTCAAACATTTTATTGACTAAAACGTTGATATGTAGCTCCTGTATTTTTTAGCACGAAGGGCATTACATTATAGCAATATGTACCATACTTCATGATAAACGAAGTCTTTTCCTGGTCCTCCGGGTTCATTTAAATTTGATTGTACCTGGAGTAGGCGTCAAGAAAAGTAAGGATCTCGTAGCCAGTCGTAGCATCGATTACACGGTCAATGTTGGGCAGTGGGGAGGAATCTTTAGGGCATGCTTTGTTCAAATATTTATAGTCTACACACATTCTAAGTTTATTTCCCTTTTTAGGGACTACCACTACGTTAGCTAGCCATTCGGGATATTTTACTTCCCTAATGCATCCTATTTTGAGAAGTTTGGTTGCCTCGTCTTTGATGAATGCATGTTTTACTTCAGACTGAGGTCTCCTCTTTTGTTTCACTGGTTTAAATCTGGGATCGACACTTAGTCGATGGGTAGTTATCTCCGGTGGGATCCCTATCATGTCTAAGTGGGACCAAGCAAAGCAATCAATGTTATCAATAAGGAATTGAATGGGTTTTTCCATGAGTTCGGGGGTTAATCCCGTTCCCAGGTATACCTTTTGTTCTGACAGGTGCTTGATCAATACCACCTGCTTGAGCTCCTCGACCGTGGACTTCGTCGCATCTGAATATTCGAGGGCGACGAAGGCTCGAGGGGTAAGGAAATCTTCTGCTTCATCCTCGATCACCTGTTCCTAGGGCTCAACCGAGGACTTAGGATGTGATTGCTATTTGGCTACCTTTTTATCCTTCGAGTTTTCCGATGTGGAGGGAGTCAGTACTGGTGCCGAGTCGTGTACTGCGAACATTTCCTTATCTGCATGCTCCTCTCCGTATACTGTTTTTACGCCATCCTTTATTGGGAACTTCATTATTTGATGAAGGGTCGATGGCACTGCCCTCATGTTATGGATCCATGTCCTTCCAAGAAAAGCATTGTACCTCATGTCACCTTCGGTCCGGCCACGTTGACGGGGAGGATGATTTTCCCCTTCGTTGTTTCACTTGCCATGTTGAACCCGTTCAAGGACTCGGGATGCCGGTATGATTTGGTCAAGCAGCCCAAGCTGTTCCACGACCCTTGACCTGATTATGTTGGCCGAACTACCTGGATCCACGAGAACACGTTTAACTTGAACTTTATTCAAAATGAATTAAATTACCAGTGCATCATTGTGAGGCTGAGATAAGTCCTCGATGTCTTCCTCGCTAAATGTTAGAGTGTCCTCAAGTATGTAGTCCCGGGTTCGCTTCTCCTTTGTGATGGATACTTTGGTACGCTTGACTATGGGTCCCTGTGGGACGTTGACTCTGTCGATGATCATGTGAATGATATGTTGTGGCTCCTTCGATTCATTCTTCATGTCTTGGAAGTGGTTCTTGGCACGGTCGATGAGAAATTCTCGAAGGTGCCCTTTATTGAACAATCGAGCCACCTCCTCTCTAAGCTTCCTGCAATCCTCGGTCCTATGCCCATGAGTATCATGGTACTTGCACATCAAGTTGGGGTTCCTCTGACAAGGATGTGTCTCAATGGGCTTGGGCCACCTGGTATCTCTGATTTTTCCAATGGTTGAGACGATGCTTGAGGCATCGATGTTAAAGTTGTATTTTGATAATCGGGATGCCTTCAGCGGCCTCGAATTCCTATCGAATATGGTCTTACTCATAAGTCCCCGGGAATTTTGACCTCGATCTACTCTTCGATCATGTCGAGGTTTGTTGCGCCTCGAAGTGTTTCTTATGTCTTCAGTGTATGGTTGATATCTTTCTTTGTTTGTCCTTGGCTCCCTGTCTGCATTTCTCGACTCATTTGCTAGTAGTGTGCTTCGATAAACTGAGCCCGAAGGGGCTCCCAACTGCTCGTCCTCGACCCTAAATTTTGACTAGTACCTGTTGTGCACATCTGCCCAAGTCACGGTGGGATACTCGACCAAGTTCTGCTTCAGCTGCCTCGAAGCTATCGAGCTTCGTTCATTCAGCCCCTGAGTGAAGGCTTGTACGACCAAGTCATCGGAGGCTGGTGGCAACTCCATTCGCTCCAACTGGAAACGTGATACAAATTCCCTTAGCATCTCATTTGCTTTTTGCTTGATTTTGAATACATCGGACTTTCTTGTTGCAACCTTTATGGCACCAGCATGTGCCTTTACAAATGAGTCTGCCAACATGGCAAACGAATCTATAGAGTTCGGGGGCAGGTTATAGTACCACATCATGGCCCTCTTGGACAAGGTTTCCCCAAATTTCTTCAGTAGGACAAACTCGATCTCGTCGTCCTTCAAATCATTTCCTTTTATACCACAAGTGTATGTGGTGATGTGCTCGTTGGGATCAGTGGTCCCGTTGTATTTTGGAATGTCTGGCATCCGAAACTTCTTCGAAATGGGCTTTGGAGCCGCACTCGGAGGGAATGGTTTTTGTACAAACTTCTTCGAATCCAGTCCCTTTAAAACTAGAGGTGCTCCTGGTATCTGGTCGACCCTCGAGTTGTAGGTTTCCACTTTCTTATCATTGTCTTCTATCTTCTTTTCTCCCGACTCGACCCTATTTGAGAGTTCCTCGAGCATCCTCATGATGGTAGGGTCAGCTCTCGACCCATTATTGCTTGACCTCTCTGGAGCTGGCTCAAATCGTGGAGCTGTTTCTGGTCCTGCTACGTTCGGAGCCTTTTGCTGACTCTGTAATTGAGCGATAGAAACTTGTTGTGCTTGCAACATTTCAAAAATTACTTGTAGACTGACTTCTCTTTCTTCTTGATCCTGTGTTCTCTGTGCGTCAGGTTGGTCCCCTCCGTGTACACTTCCTTCAATATCAGTGCGGAAGTCGACGTGCAAAGCAATGTGTGAACCAATGTCGACTGGGTGTGGTGCAGGTGCTACCCCAGGGTTAAGCGGTGGCATACCGGTCCCTGAAGCTGTTGCACTATTTTCTCCATGAAATCCAAGACCATTGTTTCCGTGCTCGGATGTGTTTGTAGTGTTAGACATTTTTTGGCCTGAAATCAAAGAATCTTTGACAAGATAAAGTTTGAAGAATAACGTGTCATAAAAAAACTAGCACTAAAATAATCACTATTATCTTTAGTCCCACGGTGGGCGCCAAAATGTTTACCTCGAAAATATTTTAATAATTATATTTGATTTGTGGTTCTAAAAATATGTGATTTATTCCAATACTAGTAAATAAATAAGAAATATTAAGTGTAAGTGAGAAGAAATGTTAAACCAAACTAGTGTTGTTAATACAACAAGGACCTCGAGCTTGATATTTGGGGGCCTCGAGTGAGCTAAGAGTGGTAAAGTAAGAACAATAAAGCTGAAGAATAATCTTTAACACAGTAAACGAAAAAAGCAAAGTAGAATGTTCTATTGCAGTGAATGATGATCATTACAAATGATTGGAGTCCCCTTTAAAATAGGAGGGGAAAATACCTTTCTATTTAACGTAAAAAAGCCCTATTGGTACAGCTGTATAACCGTCTAATACGGATTTGTACGAACCAATCCTGAGATTTACGCCTTGACCTATATGCCCTTGATAAATTCCCGCTCTTTCTTGAGTGTCATCAATACAGAACTGCCTCGGGGTAGGTCGTGTCAGGCCCTCGATTTTCTCTCTCGAGGTGTGTATTATCAGATCGGGTTTGAGCCTTTACTTCGAATCATCCGAGCCCGGGCTCAGGACAAAATAGAGACTTCAAAATCGGGCTCTCCGATTTCGGCCGTATACAATGATGAAGGATTGCAGGGTTTTATTTATCCAATTACCCTTGTCGTCCTTGAAGAAGGTAATTATTTTCCTACGATTTTTATTAGAAGCCATTATGTGGAAAAATTTAGTATTGTCATCTCCTTCTTGAATCCAAGAGATTCTTGCCCTAAGTTTCCAATAATCGTCCTCTATTTTAAGGATGTTGTTACACTCCTGTTGTAGGCTATGCTCTAAATCTTGGGAAAAAATACTTGTGGGGTAGTTTTTTGAATTTTGGATCCCATTAAGTCTTGCCAGAATTTTCTTTTTCTTTCTAAATGTATCTCCAAATTGCCTATCTTTCTATTGTTTAACATTGTTGAGAAAATTATTGGAATTATGAGACTAATTAGAATCCTTCCATGTGTTTTTTACAAGGTTTATAAAGTCTAGGTGCCTGCACCAGTAAGTTTCTATCCTGAAAGGCTTAGGTAGTGTCAAATTTGTTTTGGGCATAATTTCTATTAGGAGAGCATTATGATCCGAATGGGTTTTTTTTGGGAAAGAGCGAGATCCATTCTTCATTTCCAAAGACTTTGTCAAGTCTTTCCATGATAAGACCCTTATTTCTTTTCCTATGATTTGACCATGTGTACTTACATCCCGTGTACCCTAGTCTGTAAGGTTACAAACAGATTATTTTTGCCCTATTGTTATTAATGTTGTTACCACCTAATTTCTCATCCGCACTAAGAACCTCATTAAAATAATCTCCCACAAGCCAAGACCCTTTGTAGGAGTTATGCAAGTCTATAAGGTTGTTCCATATGATATTTCTTAAATATTTATTAGTACTAGCATATATGAAACTAGATAACCAAGATTTTTGAGATTAAATTACCTTAATTGTAGCACTAATTTCTTAATTCCTACGCACGAAGCTATGGACATTGACAACATTGTGATCCCATAGAATGACCATTCCTCCTGACTGACCCTGAGCTGGAATTTCTATCATGTCGGAGAAACCAAATGGATTTAGTAGAGGGAGATGGATGTCCATCTTGGTTTCCAGGAGAGTTACCATACAAGGGTGGTGAGTATCGACCATCTCTTTGAAATTTATCCTAAAGTCCTCACTGTTGCCTCCACGGATATTCCATATAATGAAATTGGTAGCTCTATTCATGTTGGGTGTTTGGTTGTGGATATCCCCATTCTCCCTCTCCCTTGATGAAAAACTTGGGTTCCTTCTCAGACAAGGTACAAGAATCATTGCATGCTGACCCACTGTTGGGTCTGCCGGTGGTCTTATATCCATTGTACACTTGTATAGTGCCATTGGACATTTGAGAATCTGCTTCTGCTCTTGCGTCTCCATGAATAGAAAGACTTTTACTTCGTTGAGGTTTGAATTTTTCACTACATTTTCTAGGATCAAGTTTACGAGGTCTACCTTTTCCTCTATTAAGTGCTCCATTGGCACAGGGTTTTGTTGCATTGCTGGTTGAGGTGGAACCTGGAACTACATGTTGTGTGGGTTATGAACATGAGATGTCTGTGGTTGTTCTGCATGGGGTTTCCACTGTGTGAAGATTGGGTTGATGTTCGTTATCACTTCGGGTGTTGTGAGTGATTCTCTAGAGTTGTATTAGGCGATATCACCTTCTGATGGTGGTTGGTATTCTTGGCAACTTTTGCCGTTGGGATTGTTTTTATAGGGTGATGGATAGAGTTTTCTGGATATTGGAAATTCGGTGAAGGGTCCTCAATTATTAGAGGATCTATTTGCATGTCTTTAGTGTGGAGCTGCGTAACATCTTTAATAGGCAGGGATGGGGATTGGTTTTGGTTTTCGTGTAGTGAACATTTTGCCATTTGTTGAATATTTGCTTGATAGTCTGCCAAGTGTTTTTGGTCAGTAGAGGCATGCAAAGATTTGTGTTGCATGGAGTTGTAATTATTAGTGTAATGGGCTGGGGTTTGAGTGCGGTTTCTATTTTTAATGGAGAGCTTATTGGTTGATATGTGATTATGGGAGATTAGCGTTCTAGTAGGGGTGTTTGGTAGGGGGTTGGGCTTATGGGGGAAGGTAGGGTTTTCTGATACATCCCCTTTGTTTGTTGTTTATTATTAACAAAACTGCAATTATTAATATTATTTTTAATTAAGTAATTTGGAACGTTGGTGGTTTTGTCCAAAACCATGTCTTCTTCCTCCAATGGAGAAAAGAGGTTTTGGGTTCTCATTTCCAATTCTTGTTCTTTTTGTATTATTTTTGACGAATTTGACAAAAAATTATTTTTGTACATAAATTTATGAGAGGAGAGGTACTTACCCATGTTTGCATCAAAGATGTTTACATTTATACCTGTTACTGGAGTTTTCTTAACTGAGTTGGTTGATTTTGTTGGCGATTTCTTCCTTCCTTTTTGGAATGAGACAGTCTTTCATTCTTCCTTTTTGTCTTCATTTGATTGTTGCTAATTTGTATTGCTTCCTTTGTGGATTCTATATGCTTGGTTGTGTTGCACTGCCCATTGCTATGTCCCAGATACCCACAATTCTTGCAAAGTAGTTTCTCAACTTCATACAGTGTAAGTTGTTTGTGGGATCCAATAACAATATGTGATTTTACTAGCTTATCCAAGGGGAGTTCGACACATAAACGAGCATATCTTCCTCTTAGAGCAGTCGAAGTACATGCATCAACTTTAAGGAGTCTTCCTATTGAGCTTCCCACTTTTTGTAATATTTCCTTATCATAAAATTCTGTGGGAAGTTGTGGGAGTCGGATCCAAATTGCAGTGAAGTTTTGTTTTGCAAGGGAGGCCACAAAATTTGGTTTTCATCTTTACGCAGAGAGGAAGTGTCCATAAATGAACCGTGATCCATTTTGCAGTGTGTTTACCATGTTTTCCTTTGTGATGACCCAAAAGGTCATCTTACGTAATTTAAGCTATATCTATGTTTCGAGGCTCCGAGAGCCTCCGTTACTCTCACCTCGATATGCGTGCGCAGCCCAAGCGTGTAGCCGGGAAGCTATTATGTGAAAATCCGATAAAAAATAAGTTTTGATAATTAATAAATGAATATAGTTGACTTTGGTCAACATTTCTGGTAAACAGACCCGGACCCGTGATTCGACGGTCCCGGAGGGTCCGTAGGAAAATATGGGACTTGGGCATATGCTCGGAATCAAATTCCGAGGTCCCAAGCCCGAGAAATAAATTTTTTTTTAAAAATGTTTTCTGAAAATAATAAAGGATTTTGAAAATGAATAATTATGTGAAAACCGTGTTACCGGGTCCGTATTATGGTTCCGGAGCCCGGAACAGGTTTATTATATATTATTTGTCTTATCTGTAAAATTTTGTGTAAAACGGGCGTGAATTGAGTGATTTCGGATAAACAAAATGAGGTTTTGAGGTTTTAAAGAATTTGAAATGCGGCTTGGAAAGTGGTGTTATGTTCCCGTGGTCGGAATGAGATTCCGAGACCGGGAATAGTTTTGTCGTGTCATTTATAACTTGTCTGTAAAGTTTGAAGTCGTTCCGATCAGTTTAGGCCGGTTCGACGTATTGAAGTGAATTCTAGAATTTTAAAGTTCTTAAGATTGATTAAATAAGTTTCGGGGTTTGATTTCGAGTTCCACTGTTGTTTTTCGTGTTCCAAAAGTTCGAGCGAGTCCGCTTAGTGATTTAGGACTCGTTGGTATATTTGGACGGGGGCTCGGGTGGGCCCAGGTGCCTCCCGGACCCCGCGCGAGGCCAAAAACCAGCAAAAACCACTGTTGGTGCACAGCAGCTGGTGTGACCGCAGGTGCGGGACTGCCCCTGCGGTCCCAACCTCGCAGGTGCGATCCCCAGCCCTTTGCCCAGAGTCCGCAGGCGCGGTCCAGGCCATCGCAGGTGCGAATTTTCCCGTAGGAGCGACCAAATCTCCGCAGGAGCAGGCTCCGCAGGTGCGGCCCCTTCTGGGCTGGCCCAAGTCCGCAGGTGCGATCATTTTTCTGCACCTGCGATACCGCAGGTGCGATCCTTTTTCCGCAGGTGCAAAAATCGCCCAGTTAATTCTTAACTCTTAAGTCCAAAACAGTGTTATTCCGGGATTTTTATAAAAATACACGAACTCCTCCTTCTCCAAAGCCCTTAGGCATCCATTGAAGCTTCCTTTCACCAATACTTCGTGGGTTAGTGAATCTTAACTTGTTTTCTTCATTTTCCATTAATCTTTATTGAATTCCTAAGCCTNTGGGACATGGGTGATCGGTTTTTGGTCCGAACCTCGAGTTTCGACCATGTGGGCCCGGGGTCAAATTTTGGAATTTTAGGAAGAATGATTAGAAATGGGTAATTAGGCTATGGGTTTGAGTTATTGAGTCTTTATTGATATACTTGAGTTGAATATGTCTAGATAATATCGTTTCGGAGCTGGTTTATAAAGGAAAGGCGATGTTAGAGGGTTGATCGCTGTATTTTGGACCCGAGGTAAGTGACTTGCCTAACTTCGGTGAGG
>ML247991.1:604-30497 GCA_005239495.1 Nicotiana undulata
GACCTCGGGAACATAACACTACTTTCCAAGCCACATTTCTAGTTCTTTAAAACCTCAATGTCTCATTTTTATCCGAAACCACTTATTTCAAGTTCGTTTTACACCAAATTTCACAGATAAGTCACGTAACATATAATAAACCTGTTCCGGGATCCGGAACCATAATACGGGCCCGGCAGCACGGTTTTCACATAATTATTCATTTTCAAAATCCTTTATTATTTTCAGAAAACAATTTTCTTTAAAAATTCATTTCTCGGGCTTGGGACCTCGGAATTCAATTCCGAGCATATGCCCGAGTCCCATATTTTCCTACGGACCCTCCGGGACCGTCGAATCACGGGTCCGGGTCCGTTTACCAGAAATGTTGACCAAAGTCAACTATATTCGTTCATTAATTATCAAGACTCATTTTCATCAAATTTTCACATAATAGCTTCCCGGCTACACGCCCGGGCTGCGCACGCATAATGAGGTGAGACTAACGGAGGCTCTCGAAGCCTCGGAACATAGATACAACTTAATATATGTAAGATGACCTTTTGGGTCATCACAACATGCGAGTCCAGCCTCACATCCCCTTCCCCTTGTTAAGTCTCACCACTGAACTTACACTCCATGTGTTCTGTCTTGGTCCTAATCAACTTGAAAGCTTTAGATTTCAGGGTATACCTCTATACATCTAATTGCAAGTTCACACCGTCTCATGTCACATCAATGAACACAATATCTTTTATAAATAACATGAACCACGACACTTCCTCTTTGATGTGGCGCGTCAATACGTCCATCACCAGAGCAAACAAAAATGGTTGAGTGTCGGCCCCTGATGCAACTCCATCATAATCGAAAATGGCCTGAGTCCCCACCCAACGTATTCACTCGGGTATTTACTCCATCATACATGTCCTTAATCAACCTAACGTAGGCAACATGTACACATCTAGTCTTCAAACATCTCCACAAAACCTATATCGGAACTTTATCATACGCCTTTTCTATGTCGATGAACACTATATGCAAAGTATTTCTTTCTCTCCCTATACCGCTCCATCAATCTCCTAACAAGGTGGATGACTTATGTAGTCGAACACTCCGTCATAAATTCAATTTGGTTCTCCGAAATAGACACACTCCTCCTCACCCTTAGTTGTACCACTCTCTCCCGGACTTTCATCGTATGGCTAAGCAGCTTGATATCCCGAGAGTTATTATAATTTTGGATATCACCCTTGTTCTTGTATACAGGAACCATCGTGCTCCACCTCCACTTTTCGGGCATCTTCTTCATTATAAAAAAAAGATATTAAATAACCTAGTCAAAATTCCACCGCGATTTCATCCGGCTTGTCACTTTGCCCCTATCATCTTACACACAGCCCCCTCAACTTCATCAACTCTAATCCGTCTATAATACTCAACGACTCCTGGAGAGTTCCAAATCACCCAGTACAATGCTTTTATTCCCTTCCTCGTTCAAGAGACTACGGAAGTAGGTCTGCTATCTCCAACGGATAAACCCCTCATCCAACAAAACTCTACCTGCTTCGTCTTTGATGCACTTCACTTGGTCCAAGTCATACGCCTTCCTTTCTCGCGCCTTGGCTAACCTAAACAAACTCTTATCCCAGCCTCGGCCCTCGAGTTCCTTATACAAACGACTAAAAGTTGCAGCCATGGCTGTCGTAACTTCTAGTATTGCCTCTTTCTTATCCAACTTATAATGCTCCATATTCGCCCTCTTCTCTTCCTCGTCTACACTTTTCACTAGCTTCAGATACGATGCTTTCTTGGTTTCCACTTTTCCTTGCACCTCTCCATTCCACCACTTGTCTTCCTTGTGACCACCAAAGTAACCCTTTGCGACCCCTAATACCTGTCTCACAGCTACTCTAGTGCACTGCGCAGTCATGGTCCACATAGCGCTTGCATCCCTACTAGCTTGAGCTTTCTATAAATCTATTTCATGTTTTGCTTTTCGCCCCATCTCGTTCTGGTTTGTATCACCTTGGTTTGGCAAAGCACTACAAACCCCATCCAAGAGAAATGTAATGTGGGCCTAGGAATTCTTAAAGCCCAGGAGACTCTTAAGTTGGTTTCTATAGGGGATTGTTACACAAATAGCCGACCAGATTTAGTGTTTACTTTTTAGTCGATATACATAGATTATACATTAATTATATATGTTATACATATATTTTCCGGTTATTTTTAAGAAATTAGATGGATGTCTATTTGAGTTAATTCTTCTTTCTATAGCTTGAAGACTTGAACTAAAACCCAATACAAGTTTACGGGTTTAACGTATTAAAAAGCCCATTACTGGTCAACTTAGTTTGTGACACGGATTACTGTGCAGCCCAGCCCAATAGAGTGGTGCGTGGACCCGGGTAACGCGAGATGAGAATCACAAAGTTTTGGCTATGTGTCTCCCTCTCAGCCTCTCTCCCGCCATTCCTTAAAACACCGTAAAAACCATTACCAAAAATCAAAGCTTTTGAAAATGGCAATTATTTTGTCAACAACACCAGTTGCAATTCTATTATTCCCTTCAAATTCACAGCGCTATCCGGTACTTTCTTCGCATTTTCAAGTCTCAATCTTTACCTTTTTAAATTGCAACATTATTCATTGCTTTTTCTTATAAATGCAGTGTTACTTGGATAGAACAATGAGAATTGGGGCAGCAGGGATTCACATTCAGAAGCATTATCGAATTTCTTTCATATTCAACAAGAGGTTGGCAAATATCTCTTTCATTAGTCTTCCTTTCGTACAACTTTTAAGAATTCAAACCGATTTTTTAAGTTTTGATGTGATGTTTCTCTATTAAACTAACATTTCAATTTACATATAAGTATTATTTTCCACTATCACTGTACTAATATATAAGTCAAAGTAAATGTCTTAGATATTTTCATTTTGGGCAGTGCTGGTTATATTTCTGGATCATTAGGATGAAGATTGAAGGAAATCTTTACTTGTTAAGACAATTTAGTGATGTTCAAGTACTTTTTCCCTTTATACTGATGCTCAAGTTAATTTTTCTGGTATATTAAGCAGGAGAAAATTGATATGTGCAGTCAGTAAAGATGCTGAGGAATCTTTCAAAAAGACTGTAGAGGTGGATAGGCTTATAGATACATTGAGGGAGGCAAGTGATAAGGAAGTAAGTTGATCCGCTCTCATTTTCTTCAAGGCTTTATCCCAGAAGCATATCTCAGCTTCTCTCGATTTCTTTTTATAACCGTTGTGTTTGGGCAACTTGCATGCAACTCGACTAATCCACCTGTTACGTGCTACCTCCCATCTGTACATGTAGCGGGTAACTCTATCTACCGAGGCTAAAGCAGATGGGAAGAAAACACCTAATGTCGTTTATCTCTATAGGGATTTGACCGTGGTCTCCCCATAGTCCATTCATGCTTGCTCTTGATCCAGTGATTGACGTTAGAGTAATAACTTATAAGACCACCAGTAGAAAGGTAATCGATGACGACGAGAATAATTGCTTTGTGCTAGTTCTTATCTAGATATGCCTCTGATTTGCGTTCACCTAAAGTTTTCTCAGTGTCCGCTGCTGATTAACTGGCAAGATAGCTAATAGGCATGTTCTACAGTGTGCCTGCAGCAGCCTCTAGTTTACACTTATCCCCATCTACCTGCATTCAATTGCACGCAATGTCTTGTCAGTTTCAAAAGCATATAGCAATGTTGTTGTTAATCATGAGGCTGCTAGTGTAGCTGCGAGTTCTTCTGTATCAATTAATTTGCTTCTGTCTGTTAGTTGGGAGTTCTGGCCAAGCCCTCTCTTTCCTTTTCAACACAGTGGGCCTAGTTTGTTTCTGTGTAGTGCAATTTGTTGGATTATAGGTTTGATTGTCCTGATAAGATCTCTATTGTTGTGAATCTGAACATGCTATGATATCCTTAAAGAGCTATGAAATAGATAGCTATACTAGCTAGTCATCAAGATGGGACCATTTCTCTATCCCAGCTCTAGATGAAATGTTCCTTTATGATTCTTTGTATTATGGTTGCAGCTGCCACAGCTAGTTGTGGAGAATGTTCTCGCTTTCAACGAGAGCTTTTGGATAAGACTTGCAGCTAGAGCAGACACCTGCAAATCTGATGATGACAAAGCATGGTTCCATTTCTTATTATTTTCAGGTGGTTCATGCCTCATAACTTCTTTCAACTTCCAGAATAAGCTTTGTCGACTTTCTTTTGCAGAAAGACTACGAAGAGCTTGCGTTGTCGGTAATGAACATCGTAGATCGTCTTGTTCACAAGACAAAAGTATATGTTCTATCTCCCTTCTGAACTATGCATAACAAGTGCATGTATTTTTGGTGCCTATCTGATCATAAGTAACTTCTCTTTAGCATCAGATTAGGGCTGTACATGTTATTGGAAAGATGGAGATGAACAATGAGGAGAAATAGTGAAGGATTTTCCACTTGATCAAATAAAAAAGGATTTTTACACAAATAGCCGGCTAGATTCAGTGTTTACTTTTTCTAGCCGGTGTACATAGATTATACATTGATTATGCACAGTTATACATATATTATACATCCGCCGGCTATTTTTAGTTTAAGAAATTAGATGGACGGCTATTTGGTTGATTCTTCAAATAAAAATAACGAATATAAGCTAAGAAAAGAAAATTTCTTGAGTATCTCCATATGATAGGATTTGAGTGTATGATGTGTTATTTATCTTCTTCCATGTTCCTCACATCTCCACACAGAAAGCACGCCACTCCTTTTTTTTTCCTCTTTCTATTCTCAACCCTCATCTACACTGCCACAGAAGGTTCGCTTGGTGCTAGTGACCACAACGATAATACTTTTATGCTATGTAAATCATATGAGCAACGGCCAGTTTCTAATGGCATTTCCTTTCTCCCTGCAGGAAAAGATAGACTCATCTACTGACGTGCTCAAAGCAATCTTAGAACCTGTGCTTGATGAAGTAGAAGAAATTTCTTGGCCTGTTAGTGATCCTGAGGCTCTCAGTCTTATGGAGAAAGTATGTCGTTTCATCCTGTCTTATTTGAACTAGTTTTCACGGTTGGCTCTTTTGAAATGCCATGCCAGGTTCAAGACCTGAAGTGAACATCATCTTCTCCTAAGTCAAAAGTAAGGGGGTGCAAGGAGGAGGTTGAGTAATGGAACTATGCTAGAATTCTTACTTATTAAAAAAAAAAAAAGAACTATGCTAGAGTTCTGTTGAGTGTTCATGTAATCTATTGTACATAGAATTTCGTTCTTCTTTCTTTTTTATATATGATTTTTCGTGGGCATTATCACTATGTGTTATACCTGTTTTAGTTTACTTTAACATTCAGGAAATAAATCAAAGGGAGCAAGAAGGCCAACTTGATGAAGGGTTCCTCTCAGAAGTCAATGCACAGTTGCGGCAAGTGAGTCTTTTTGAGTTAATTTCGCAGCCTAGTTCTCTTTTATGGTTTAGGTTTACTCTGGATCTTTGTACGCTGGCATTGTGATTTAGTTTAATGCATATTTTATTTTTCCTTTCTCTCAACTGGGAGTCAGATTACTTTTTGACATGGGAAACCTTCCAGCTGAAATTGAAGATTCAAACTTGGACCCAGAATTCACTCTTTTATCTTTCATGTATGCAAAAGAGTTGTCAAAAAAGAGAGCAATCTGTTGGGGCAGCTTGCGAGACATGGCCGTTAAACAAAATGACTGTAGTAATAATGGACAAAAAGAAGATGGAACATATGTCAATTTTGGTATATTAATTGACAAGGAACTAAAAAGATTCTAAATAGTTATCTGCATGTATTGTTCCTAACACGTACGCCTCCCTGCTGGTCTTGCCTTTATGGGGTTTTTGTTTAACTGAAACAAAGGGTAGTTTTGAAAATAGAAATGGTCTTCCTACTCCGTCATGGCCTCCCTCTTCTAATACTTCTTCATTCATCAGACTCACTTCCTCATATTTTGTTGTGTTTCCTGACAACTTCCTTAACAGTAAATTCACCCCCTTCTTACTTTTGGAACTTGTTCTTCTCCCTATTCGGTTTAACAGTAAATGAATTTGTTCTTTTGTTAACAGTAAATAATTTTAAGCTTGAGTTGGCAAACAAAGCTTAGCAAACTCTGTTTATATGAGGAATGATCATTATAGTGCACTTTCTTTCACAGAGAACGGGTAATAGTACTGATCTTTTCACTGTGTAGGCTAAAAAAGACGGGGACAAGCCAGGACTTGAAGCTATGTTACAAAAAGTTCTGCAATTGTATGCTTCCAGAGTGCTATCAAAGCGGAGTTATGCAAAAAAAGGTATGTTTATTTCTTAATGCCATTGGACTTAATTGTTAAGTGATGAATGAGTTTTATTTATTTTCTAGGCCATCGGAATAAATCTTTTGTAACTGCGAAGTTGAAGCCATTGGGTTGGTTTGCTGGCATGTTCAATCTGAAAGCAAGAGTTTGTAGTTCTAATCCTTGCTTTGCTTTTGGTGCAGGAAATGAAGTGTTAAAAGCTGAACAGTTTCTTGAGAGCATTATCAAAGGTATCTCTCAGTTACGAGCTTATTATAAACCGGCATCAGGGGTTCATATTAGTTGAATTGTGAGACCACCTCATCTATATGTTTAAGTTGCTAGAGGCGACACACTTATATTTGTTTAATCATGTCTTCAGCACACCCATCTTTTTAATTGCTTAATCATGTCTTCAACACACTTATGCTAGAGAGGACATACTTATATGACGAGGCAGAGAGTCGTACAAATATTGAGATTTTTTAGCTCTCTGCCTCGTCATTCTAATTGTTTTATCTCTAGCGGGTTGAGTCATTCTGATTATCCCACATCGGATAATGGCCACCAACCTTGTAGTTTCTGAAGCTCATCCTAGTATTGGGTCTACTGTCTTAAGAGGCTGAGCTTGTATTGCACTTGCAGCAATGCATGCAGCATGCGCAGTTCATATCATGAGGCTCTTAAATTCTATAATGTTAATAAAATGAATATCTTCCCCTCTTGCATCAATTCACAATCTCACCAATCAATTGTAGAGTGACAGCCGTCTATTTGTAAGATAATCTCTTCCCATTTCAGCACCAAAGTCAGCTGATCACTCCAAGTCTATAGTCTGGAACCTACGCCACTGGAATCCCCCCCCACACACACACTAAGGAGTGAAGACTCAACTTCATATCATCTCCATTTACCTGCATTCCTCTTGATGAACCAACCATCACGGACCTTCCAAATTTTCTGAAATACCCAATCTGTCTCTGACCACATTTATTAGTAAAATCTATTGCAGCAGTAGACTTGAACTGTTTGTCCGTGCTCCAGTTTGATTCGGCAGTTACAGAACTTTTTATTCCCATTGAATTGTTGAATTAGGGAAGAAATAGTGGTGTGCACTAGGAATTTGGTACACTAGATAAAGTGATTGTCGTTATAGTAGCTTTAAAATCGGAGAGGAAAGGAGTTAGTCTGTTAAATTTTTATGTTCATGATGCTTTCTTGTCTTGCCTGTTTGTTCGTAAAATTGGTTAAGCGAACAACTTTTCCAGCATAAATCTTAATCTCTGGTCATTTTAAGATTTGCTATTCTAGCATTGCTTCTGCGCTAAAGGAGAAAGTGTTAGTTTTCTGGTTTTAGGTTTTAGTAGTTGTCATGGATTCCCTTCTAAGTTTGCCATCAAAGGTGTATTCAGACACTGATAAAGCCTCATAAATAATACAGAGCAAGCAGTGCTTCTTCCGTCTTTTATTTAGCCGAGGGTCTATCGGAAACAGTCTCTCTGCCCTGGAAAGGCTGCGTACATCCTACCTTCCCCAGACCCACTTGTGGGATTAAACTGGGGGGGGGGGGGTGGTTTTTTTTTTTGAAAAAAAAAAAGAGAAAGAAAAAAAAAAAAAAAAAAGGGGGAAGGGGGGGTTGTTGTTGTTGTTGTAAATAATACAGAGTAAGAGAAAAAAAAAAGACATATGAGGCATAATAAGCAAATTATTTCGAGGATGGAAATAGATGATCTGCTCAGTAACCATACTATGAGAGGTTTTTGAGTCTTCATTAATGGAGTTCAGGTGGTGTAATAGGTTTGAGTTGATATACCATATCAAGGTCATTGTTTTACAGTAATTTACATCATGTGGCAAGTCAATGATTGGGGTTGGGGGACTACTCCTCAGAGGGTACATCTCTTACTCTTCACACGAAGGTAACCTGTAGTTTCAGATACCACAAGGGTAAAATTCATCTTTGGGGGGGGGGGGGGGGGGGGGGGGAGCTTGTACTCGCTCTCTCCGATCCATTTACCAGCAGAGCAATGCATAAATGACCTTCACCTTCTTATGAATTTACTTTACATCTGCTTAAAGTGTTTATTCATCTCTCACGAAATGCACTTACCCCTTTGATGCAGCACCAGAGGAAGAATGGAACAAGCTCTTGATAGATGGCATGACTGTTGGAAAAGGTGATATTTCACCTGAGGAATTGTATGCTGTTATTAAGAAGAGAATGGAAAGGACTTTGATACGTACGGTAGGGATGCAGTAGTTGATTTTTGCTCTGTGGCATTCATCAAAGGATTGTTCACATGGTTTACTCTCTCCTCTTTCTCTCTCAGGAAGGCGGTTCATACCAGCAGCGAGTTTTGATTGAGTATCTGAAAGGTATTGAGGCAAGAGCGGGGGAGATTGTCAAAGTACTCCAAGGTTGAGATTTGGTAGTAAACTAGTAATTACACCTGGAGGTACCATATGTCCACATTCTTTTTACAAAAAGCATGACGATATTCGTTTATATATCGTCATTTCTCTGCCACGCATTACTGAGCAGTAACCTTTAAGAAGCAATCTGAGATCCACAGTCAACCCCCTTGAGTTATGAGATCTCTATCATGTTTAACATCTTCCATTTTTGTCCCAATGTTTCTATTCTCCGCTCGTGTCTAGCTTTTATCCAATTTCTCTTCTCCTGCCTCCAGTTTGTCCCTTTTACATTATCTAACCTGTAAGTATCCGGCATCACTAGTTTTTCTGAGTGCAATAACACAATGTGGCAGTGCAATTTGGCTATTTTAACTTGGATGCCGTTTGCATGGCCTACATTAATCGGTTGTAAACTGGCGGAACTGTACTCCTTGTTAATGAAATCTATCAATTGGTTTTGATTTCATAGTTAATGATTGAGCTGGTACCTCACTGCAGTAAACTACATGCTGTGGAACTGTTTGATGTAGCTACCAGTAGATCAATTATTTATGAAACTGCTTTCTCTATAGTTCTGTTTTCAAAATGTCGGGCCTTATTTACTGGTTATTATTTCTGTTTTCCATCTATTCACTGGTTCTTGTGATTTTATTATTCTCATGGTTTTTTTTATGATGGTACTGATATATTGTCTCTTTCCATCTATCCCTCGGGGTAGAGGTAAGGTCGCGTACACACTACTAGTAGGGTCTAGGGAGGGTAGAGTGTACACAGACCTTACCCCTACTCCGCAGGGGTAGAGATGCTGTTTCCGGGAGACCCCCGGCTCAGAGACAATAGATCTATGACAACAAAACCCGAAAAATAATATAGGCAACGTGAGAGACAACATTTAAATGGAAAAACTGCTTTATTCCACATTGTTTTACCTGGGCGCATCATGCATGCAGTTACTATCTCTGCTACCTTAACCTCAACTTGCATGTGGCGTGGTTGTATTTGCAGGTGGATCTTATTACCTTTTATTTCTGAAGCATATGATAATTGGATTTAACTTATATATGTTGACAATGAGAAGAACTTTTATACTATCGGTGTAAAATTAACTAGGTTGCATGCATTATTTTTCAGGCTACTATTCTACTTAATTATAGTCATTATTTATTGTGTCTATAATCATTGTTTATTGTGTCTTCAATTCTAAGAAGTTCAATGAGATCGACATGATTTATAAGACCTTTCTAAGTTCGCTTCTCTCCCCACGATCGAACTGTAACATTACTAACTGGCAATGAGCCGTGCACAAGATTACCGATGATTTCCAGCTTTGCATACAAAGCGGCTCGAGCCTCCTTTACTTCTATCTCTTTCTTCAAATACTTGCATCCTCACCAGAAATTTTGAGTGTCAACTTTTTTATTGATCTTGTTGAAATATTTGAAGAGAGCCTTGGCGTAATTGGTAAAGTTGACTTCATGTGACCAGGAGGTAGCAACATGTAGAGTAAGGCTGCATACGATACATCCTTGTGGTCCGGCTCTTTTTCGGACCCAGCGCATAGCAAGAGGGGCTACTTTTTTTGTTGAAATCTTTCCGCAAATTATCAAAACTCAAACGTCTTTGTCGAGTCTTATGACCTGATCAACAAGATCGGCATTGGCAAAAAGAGACTCACAAATAATTTCAGCAAGGATCGATTTGATGTGGCTTTGTGTTTTAGGTAACGATGAAAAGTATCATTTTGTGTAACATATGATAATAACTTCACTAATTACTTAGACCATCCAAACAGACCGTAGTCTCAATCAAAATTAGGAGTGTCTTGGTTTAATTACTAAACTGCAACTTTCTTGCACTTACTACTCCTATTAGGTTTGCTTAAGTAATTAGTGAAATTAATAACCTAAAAAAAAAGTAACTGTCTACAATATATTAAATTTACTGACTGGGTAAATATTTAATTCTTTTCTTTTCTCTCTGTTTCCTTCTCCATTATTGTCGGGTCAAACTTTACCCAAAACTTTAGAAGATGATTTCCCTTGTTTCACGTTTCGAGTAAAACGGCACCGTTCCGGATATTCCATCCTATTATTTCGGACTTTCGGTGTATTCCCAGAGAAAATTGCAAAACAAAAAGATCAGAAAAAAGAAATGCACGATAGAAGCAAACGACACGTAACGTAAACCAATAAAAATGCAGCAAAAAAACAGGTGGACCAAATTGCCTAGAACTGCTACGTCACCTAAACTGCTCTTCTTATAATTACTTGTAAATTGTTTATCTTTTCCAAAGAAAACTTCTCCATAAGTAAACTTCTAACCAAAAAAATCAGAGCCAATATGTTGAGAATCCTTAGCAAAAATCACGCAACACCAAAATCAGCAACAATGGTTACCAGATCTGAGTCCATAATCGAAACTTACGATGTTATTGAAGATTTATCTTCGTGGGAATTTGTTAATCCTTCGGACGATGAACAAGAAGACAGCTACTCCTTCAGTGATCATACTTCTGATGATGAAAGTGATGAATTGATGTTAAAGGAAGATGATCCATGTGAAATCGGGTCACCGTCTTCTCCTTCACATGTTCAAATCACTGGTTCATTGCTTGTTGATCCATATGAAATCGGGTCGGATCCGTGTAAAATCGGGTCACCGTCTTCTCCTTCACATGTTCAAATCACCGGTTCATTGCTCGTTGATCCATGTGAAATCGGGTCACCATCTTCTCCTTCACATGTTGAAATCACTGGGCCATTACTTGTTTTTGATGTCAGGGTTGATGATAGTCATGAGGAGGAAAATGAAGAGGAAGAGGAAGAAGAAGAAGATTATGATGGGTATGATTTGGATGATGAGTTAGTACCAAAATGGTTGAGTGATAAATTTGGGAGACAAAGGATTAGGAAATTAGGGAAAAGGGCTTGTTCTAGAATGAATAAATCAAAAAGAGGACCTTATATATTTAACAGGCCAGGTTGTGTTCATGGAAAACATGGACTTGGTGTACAGCACAGTTATGTTTAAAGTAAATATTGCAGTTTCAGTTTCAACAAGGATGAACTGGGAAGTTTTAGGTTGTTTATTTAACTGGAATTATGGCTGATTGATCTGAATATAATCTTAATTTGTGTATTTAGGACTGGTTGGAATTATGTTGTTGTTTAATTTGGTAACTCTTTAGTTTGTTTCTAAGCCTTAGGTTGTTTACACTTTGATTTGGATGTAAATATCTGAATTTATCTAAATGCATTTCAATTTCAAGATCCAGTCTTTTCTCTTTTCAGTATTTTGTTTATTGGAATATGTCAACTACAATCAAACCTCTTTATTAACAGCTAATCGTTTACAGTGAAATGCACATTTGTACTGCACTTTGATCTCTGAAGACTCGAGTGTCATTGAGATTCTTTTTTTGCAAGGATTTTGAAAAAGTATTGAACACCATAATTTGTGTGGTGATTCAGTACCGTTGAGTCTCCCCCATTGGCTAAGGGATGAGACTTGGTGTTTGGGTTGAGTCAAGTACCACATACTTATATTTTATGATATTGATTTCTCCTGTTAAGCAAATCGTGAGTGACAATGTTGTCATGCTATGAAATAAGACACAAAATGAAGACAAATAGCACTTATCATTTTATATTAAGTTGGTGATGCTTTGTGAGGCTGCAATGCTTCGGAATATGGATTTTGGTACTATTGTCTTTCTCTGGACAGAGATTTAAGAAAAGAAAAGGATTGCATTTGGTATCTTAGGTTGTTGGTTGGGTTTTGATGAGCAAAAGGTGATTGATTTTGGTTAGAGTAACTGTAGAAGAACTAACTTGTAAGCTGGGAATATTTTCTAGCAGTTTTACTCCCTGTTGATTATCATGAATTGGTTGAACATAACATGTTACTCATTGTCTGTGTTACTGCAAACATTAAAATGAAGTCACCCTTTGTATTCACTTAGGTAGTGTAATACTCAAACTTTAGACAGAGTCGCACATCGGAAAAACACATGAGAAATGTTGGGTATATAGGTTAACAAGTCTTAGACTCTAATGACGCGTTTTAAACCCGTGAAGGCCCCGACCTAGAGCGGATAATATCACTAGCGGGTTGGGTTGTTACAGATGGTATCAGAGCCACTCGGCAAAACACAAGAGGGATGCTGGGTATATAGGTTAACAAGTCTTAGACCTAATGACGCGTTTTAAACCCGTGAGGGCCCAGGCCCAGAGCGGACAATATTACTAGCGGGCTGGGCTGTTACAAATGGTATCACAGCCACTCTTGTGTCAGCCTTGTCGATGCCCAGACTTTAGACATAGTCCCACATCGGCAAAACACAAGAGTAACATATAATTTCATCTTGAGTTATGGCTCTAGTTGGGTACATCTTGTTCAGACTTACACAATGTGTGGATGTGAGATTCTGATCGTATAGAAAGTGTTGGATGTAGAAATTGGATTCTAAGGCTTATGGGCTAGGTTGGATGAAGAAATTTCAGTTATGTTTGTTATCAGACCTATATGGGATAGGGTGACGTTGTGATGACCCAAAATGTCATCCCTTGTTTTATAAGTCAAAACGGTGTTCTGAAGCTTTGAAAACCTCTTTTTATCTCACCTCGTTTCGCGCGCGCAGTCCAGGCGTATATCCGGGAAGCTTTTATAAGAAAAACTGAGAAAAATGCTAGTTTTTCCTTTAAAATTAAATTTAAGTTGACTTCGGTCAACATTTTAGGTAAACGGATCCGTTATTTGTCGGTCCCGGAGGGTCCGTAGGAAAATATGGGACTTGGGCGTATGCCCGGAATCGAATTCCGAGGTCCCAAGCCCGAGAAATGAATTTTTTAAAGAAATGATTTTACTGAAAATATAAGAGTTTTTCAAAATTTGGTTATATTTGAAATTTATGGTATCGGGCCCGTATTTTGGTTCTGGAGCCCGGTACAGGTTCAATATGATATTTAAGTTGTATCTGTAAAATTTGGTAAGAAACGGAGGTCGTTTGACGCGATTCGGACCCGTAGTTGTGATTCAACTTGTGAAATTTGATACTTTGGAAGTTTTGAGATTTTTCTTTGATTTCTTTGCGAAATTCGTTGTTTAAGATGTTATTTTGGCGATTTGATCGCACGAGTAAGTCCGTAGGATATTTTTGAGGTTGTGTGCATATTTGATTTGGAGCCCCGAGGGCTCGGGTGAGTTTCAGATAGGCGTCAGAGTGTTTTGAAACTTAGAAAATTTGTTGTGTTGGTTGTATCTGGTGTCTGGGTTTTCACATTATGCAAACAAGTGGTAACCCACGCGAACGCAATGCGCAAACGGGGAAGGGGCTGGTTTACACTATGTGAACGCATAGACCTAGGTGCGAACGCGGAGCCTTGGGGAGTTTACTCTACGCGAATGCACCAGGTTAGTCGCGAACGCATAGAGTAGGAAGGGAGTTGGGGGATGGGTAGCCGTAATGCTATGCGAACGCGGCCTGTGGCCCGCGAACGCGTAGGCCTGGGGTTTAAGCCTATGCGAACGCGGCCAAGGCACGCGAACGCATAGAATAAGTGCCCAGTCTTTTAAAAACAGTAGCAAAAACGGGATTTCTTCACATTTTCTTAACTCTTTCACTAAAACTCGAACTTGGGCAATTTTTGAAGAGGGATTTCACCGGCAAAACCATAGGTATGTGTTCTTAGACTCGTTTTCTTCAATTTCCATTAACACCTATTAGATTTCTAGGCCTAAATCATGTTCTTAAGGGTAGAAAATTAGGGATTTTAAGATGATTAGGGATATCACAAATTTGGGAATTTAGACTCGATTTGGGGTCGGATTCCGAAACTAATTACATATTCAGGCTCGTGGGTGAATGGGTGATCGGGTTTTGGTCCAAACCTCGTGTTTTGATTGAGCGGGCCCGAGGTCGATTTTTGACTTTTTGGGAAGAATGATATAAAACCTATAATTAAGCATTATTGAATTAGTAAGCGTTTATTAATGTTATTAAGTTAATTATGTATAGATACAAGTGAATTGGAGTCAAATGCAAAAGGGAAAGCGGTAGTCGAAGAGTGACTATGGTCGTGGAATTCGAGGTAAGTGTTTGGCCTAACCTTAGCTTGAGGGAATAGGTGTTGTGTCCTATTTGCTATGTGTTAGTATCATGTTCAACGTATAGGTGAGGTGACGAGTACCTATACGTTGATGTCAAGCATGCCCGTGAGTCAAATATTGTGAATTATGTGGTTTTTCATTGATTATTACTTGAGTTTCACTTGTGGTTATTCATATTAGTGGAAATTCTTGATATTGATTAGTGTTGAGTATTGGTTTCAGTTGATAAATTCTATGTGAAGTTACGTACTAAGTGAAATTGGTTATAGTTGTGTCCCTTGTCGGGATGATATTGATTCTACGGAGGTTCCATTGTCGGGACGTTATCATTTTATTATTATTGTTCCTATTGTTGATTTTCCTTGCCGGTTTGTTGTTATTGATATTGTTTGGGTGAGGAAGAGTGTAAAGCACGAAGAGTGATGTCGTGTCGTTTCTATTGATATATTGTGAGGATGAGAGTAAAAGCACGAAGGGTGATGTTGTGCCATTTCTATTGATTTATTGTGGGGATGAGAGTAAAAGCACGAAGGGTGATGTCGTGCATTTGCATTTACTATTTGGTGAGGATGAGAGTAAAAGCAAGTAAGGGTGATGTCGTGCACTGTTTTCTTTGTGTTGCTATTTTCTGCTGTTAAAGTTGATATTTGAATTGTGGTCTTATTCCATTATTTTCATTATTTGATATTTTTCCCCTTAGCATGTTCCTCCTTTTCTTTGTACTTAGCTGCTCATTTCATATTGTTATTATTTCTTTCGTATATTATTAAAATGCACATGTTGTTTTGGTTATCGTGTCCTAGCCTCGTCACTACTTCGCCGAGGTTAGGTTCGATACTTACTCAGTACATGGGGTCAGTTGTACTGATGCTACACTCTGCACATCTTTATTGTGCAGATCCTGGGAGACCCGAGGAAGTCCTGCAGGCGTCCGCATGCCTTGGCGTCCCCTCCTACATCCTTTATATTCTGTTCTTCTTATTTCTAGACAGATGTATGTATTTTATTCAGACCTTTATATGTATTATTCATAGACAATCTGTGAGTTTCTGACACCAAAGATTATGAGTTGGTATTGTGAATTTCGTAACGGCATTAAATCAAGTTATTATACTTTGCTTCATTTTGTACTTCCATTTCTGTTGGTTTTGTATTTCACCGTTATCCGATAATAATAAAAGAGTAAGGTAAATTAAACATTCACACTGGCTTACCTAGCGGGTTCAACGTTAGGCGCCATCATGGTCCCAACGGTGGGAAATTCGGGTCGTGACAAGTTGGTATCAGAGCATTAGGTTGCTTAGGTCTCAGAATTCACGGACAAGCTCAGTAGAGTCTGAGGGATCGGTACGGAGACGTCTGTACTTATCCCCCAGAGGCTTCAGAGTTTAGGAATGACTTCGCATCTATTCTTCTCTGTCGTGCGATTTGAATTCTAAAAGCTAACTGAATTTCTACTCTATTCTCTCGCAGATGGCGAGAACACATGCTTCTTCATCTACTGATCAGCAGCCCGAGCCTCCACTTGCAACTCCTACGAGGGGCCGAGGACGAGGCCGAGGCAGGGGCAGGGCTCAGCCCAGAGCAACAGCCCCAGTGGAGGAGCCCTAGGTAGAGTTTGTTGATGAGGTTCCTACGCAGGCAGTCCCGGTTGGACCAGCTCAGGTTCCTGAGAGGTTCATTGCCACCCCGATACTCCAGGATGCTCTGGTCCGTCTTGTGGGCCTCATAGAGAGCGTTGCTCAGGAAGGTTTACTTCCTACAACACAAACTGTCTCTCAGGCGGGGGGAGGAGCCCAGACTTCCGCTACTCGCACTCCGGAGCAATTGGCTTCTCAATTTCAGACTCCATCACCTCAGACAGCTGGGGTAGTACATCCAGGCATTGTGGCTCAGGCCGATGATGGAGCAACTATGTCTGCTGATGCTTTATGGAGATTGGACCGGTTCACCAAGTTGTTTACTACTACTTTTAGTAATGCACCTTCAGAGGGTCCCCAGGATTACTTGGATAACTGCCACGAGGTTCTACGGAACATGGGGATAGTGGAGACCAATGGGGTCGATTTTTCTACTTTTCGTCTGTCAGGTCCCGCCAAGACTTGGTGAAGGAGTTATTGCTTGACCAGACCAGCTGGATCATCGCCTTTGACTTGGGCTGAGTTCTCCGATTTGTTCCTGGAGAAGTTTCTTCCTGTCACCTAGAGAGAGGATTATCGGTGGCAGATTGAGTGTCTCCAGGAGGGTTCTATGACAGTCACGCAGTATGAGACCAGATTCATCACCTTGGCCCGGCATGCTATTATGATACTTCCCACCGACCGAGAGAGGGTGAGGAGGTTTATTGAGGGATTATCTCAGCCAATTAGATTGCAGATGGCCAGAGAGACAGGGATTGATATTTCCTTTCAGGATGTGACCAATGTGTCCAGGCGAGTCGAGATGGTTTTATCACAGGGAAGTGGTCAGAGGTCTGACAAGAGGTCTCGTCATTTTGGCCGGTTCAGTGGTGCCTCATTTGGAGGCAGGGATTCTTTGAAATTTGATATTACACAAGACTACTCAACTTTAACTGTTTGAGCAACTGTTGCAATTAATCTCGAATTGTTGAGTAATATAGTACTGGCAGAATAGAAAGCAACAAAATTAGCCAGATTCATTACCAATAAATTGCCATCTTTGGTATCAAAACTTTGGGAATTGACATCAGCAATGTCCTTGATATAGCGGTGTGAGTCATGAGACTAAAACCTATGTGAGGTTAACAAAAGTTAACTCATGTAAGTTTTCTCTTCATATGAGGATTTGATTGAAAGTTCTTTAAGCATATAGGTTGCATTTTTAGTTTCTCTGTTCTTCAATAAACATCCAATCCAAACACGATTAATTTTAAAAAATATCGTTGAAATAACATCAACCAAACAAAATTTGTTTTCTAAAAGTTTTCTTCCAAAAACATTTCTAAAAGCTTCTCCCAAGGTCAGAGGGTTATGCTTCTTTCAGTTGCATGCTTTTTGTTCTTGATAAGCAACTTATTCATTTACCCCTCTTAGCCTCAACTTCTAAGATGCTCTCATCTCTGCTCACTATTACTGAGTTTTGATTGCAGGTTGATCCTGCTTCAGCCGGATTACAATATGACCGAGAATTTATTGTTTGTTCTTTGGACCTGCTGTCTGGACTTGCTGAAGGTCTTGGCACTAGTATTGAGAGTTTGGTAATTCTTTTTCCTCCAAAACTGATGCATGTATTGAATTTCAAGTTGGTTTTCTCTGATTGTTCTTTCCAACCACTATATGTCACTTGTTTCACACTTTGGTTTCTGTGCTTGAAATAGTACATTCAGTATTTTGATACCAAGATGCATGGGCAATCTTATTTTATGTTTCAATATGGAATTGCAATTTCTCTAGGTTTCACAAGGTAAATTTAAATGTTGCTTGGATGATGCACCTGATGTTCAGGTGAGTGCCTTTGCTTTGCTTGGTGACCTTGCAAGGGTAAGTTGATACCTAACCTTTGAGCTTAAGCCACTTCATAGGCTTCATATTGTATATGAATTTCTTTAGTACGGTCTTAATGTGGTTAGCATTGTGATTTCTGTTTGGAAATCCAAATACCTTGAAAAGACAGTCTTTCTTTTCGCAGCTAACGTTCTTTTGTTTGTTGCTACAGCAACATCACCAGCATAGTGTTTGATGAGCGAATGGCTCGAGATACTTTCACTACTTGCCCTTCAAATATCTATCCATATGTTGTACATTACTTGGACAATCTAGCGATGAATCAAATTTACCATTATCCATGAAAGTCTTACCATTGTTCTTTGCCAATATTCAGTTTTCTGTCTGGTTTTTGAAACTTAAGTATCTTTCAAACTTGTTTGCATGAACACATATTTTAGTTTATGACAAATATATAGCTATCTCTCATTTTCTCAACTTAGTGTAGTTATCCAACTCAGATATTACTTCATCAAAGGCCTGCTTTGCCAGATAGCATGCCCTGAAGAAAACAAGATTATAATCAACTGAGTCTAGGAACAAGTATGGACGCACCAATTTAGAAGAAAACTTCAAGAAGATGAAAATCCAGGTGACAAACCTTTCAGGCGAATTCATGATCTCATAGTAAAAAACAGAGAAATTCAAAGCCAATCCCAGTCGAATGGGATGAGTGGGTGGTAATTCCGTCTATGCACACGGTTTAAGAAAAATAAAAAAGTTGAAGCAGATAGACAAAGATATCCATGGGTCCTGGCCAAACTAATAGGAGGTCAATATATAAATGAGGCAAGGGGAATCAAAGAAAAGAAAAGAAGAAAGAATCTCTAAATGTAAACGCATGTAAATTAAATATAAAATACACTCATATTTGATATACAAAGGGTCTTCAGTTTCAACTCAACAACCTGGTGCAGGGAAGAGAAATAAACTTTCAACATAGCCTACCTAAAATCATACATCCTAATCAAAGAACTGTCAGAAGGATGCTATTTCATGTACATTATACCATATCCCAACCAAATAAAAAGCCTGCACAAAAAATGAAATTCGACTCAAATGGATAAGTTCTTTTTTGAGCTGTCTATCCATTCTGATTTCTTTTTCGCTAATGATTAGAAAACAAGAATCCCTCTAAGACATCAATATCTTGTTCTAACATCAAAAGAAACTTATATCCTGAAGATGACTAGATCAAAAACCTCTTCCCATAACCCCAGGGGAAAAAAGAAGAGAAAAACACTAGATCAGAACAAGAACATAAGATCATGAAAAAAGTCGACAAAATTTCAGATCTTTATTGCATCAACAGCTACACTCTACAAAATGTTACTATTAGAAGACAGTGTCGGCCCAAGGGGAAGCCATTAAAGCAATTGCTTTAGTCCCCTAGAATTGAAGGCTCCAAATTTTTTAAATTGTATAGTATTATATATTATAAAATTATTAATAAAAGATACTAGTTAAATTTTATACTTTTTTGTTTGGAATGTAACAGAGGTTATTCAAATGAATAACTTGAGTCAATCAATATGTAATATAGGAAAATAAATAATTTGATGTTTATTATTTCTTATAAAGAATGGATTATGCCATTTGTTTTTTCGAAATAGACTTTAACTATTTTAAATGTATGAAATTATATTGACATCTATCTATGGTACAAAATTGAGATTATTAGATTATAAGAATTTATAAAAATATTACTTTATCTTAATCGTCATTATTGTTTCTTATAAAATATTATGCAGATCTTAGTGAGTAGAATTACCAAATATTTGTAACGATAAAAGCTAGGGGTAAATGAGTGAATGATGACGGTATACAATCATTACAAGAAATATATATATATATATATATAATTTTCTTATATAAATATGGTTTGACTTTAGGCCACTAACATCGTTGAGCCGCCATTGTTAGAGGAAAAAACTCAGTTTTCTGTCACTAACTCATAAACAGAAAATATATAGAACACCAATAAAAATAGCAACTTTACCAAAAATGATCTTACAATATAAGAAAAATACAAAAATAGAAAAAGCAAAGAAGAAAGAGAAGAGATGGAGAGAATTTTAAGAACCTGAGGAATCTGGTAAAGTTAATAATAATAAGATAGTAAGAAATAAACGCAAGTGTTGTTTCTTGTTGGGTTGAAATCAAGCATGATAAAAGTAGAGATCCAGCATTTCTTGTGCAAATATTATTATGCAACAATTATTAGACATACCTTGCCCTCAATTCTTGAATTGGTGGAATGACCAAGATTTTGTACGGTAAATCCAAGAAAGACAATTAATAGAACCATTTTTTCTTGCAACTTCTTTATATCCATCTTCAGTTTTTTCCAGTTTCTCCTCTTGAGATTCCCGTTCCACCTCTAAAGTTACTTGAGCTCTCTGAACTATTTGTTTTACCTCAATTTCTAAGCAGGTTTTATTGTTAAACTCATTTTCCAGTACAACCAGCCGCTTAGATAGGGCTGACATTGAAATTAGAAGACGGGAGACTGGGGAGAATCTTGATATTTTTTTCTTATTGTATCACGCAGAGCTGGATGTAGAGTGTAGATGACGGGTTCAATTGAACCCATAACTTTTTATGCGGAGCAAAAATTTATATGTAACAGTTTTTTTAAATTATAAAAATAGTAGATATGAACCCATAACTTAAAATATAATAGATTCAATGCTAAATCCTTAAAAATTGAACCCATAAAGTATAAATCCTGGATCCGCCTCTAGTATCACGGTCATTTAGATGGTATTTTCGAATTGCTAATCTTTTACCTGGATCAGTCTCTAAAGAGTTTAAATTAACTCCCTCAATTCGTGAATGTTATTCCGACTCATCTTTGAGATGTTGAACCTTATTTTGAAGGCTCGGAAGGTACTACAAAATAAAATTGCTTCATTCGAATGTAAGCAGAATTATAAATCAAAATATCAATTAAATAACCTCTATAAATTATACATAAAATCACTCAAAAATAAAACTAATGTATGTTTCAAGAAATTCTTATTAGAAATAAATAAGAGAAAAATTCTAATGTATTTTATATTTCCTACACAAAAGAGGAGTAATTTAGTTCTCTTTTATTTAATTCTTATTAGTAAGAAGTGTACTGCTTTTGGAAGAAGTATATTGCTCAAAAATTAAAACCAAGAAAATGATTGCTGCAGAGATTCGAACACTTTACCACTAAATTCAAGGAATTTACCAGCGAACCAACTTGGCTGCTTTGACCAAGTGTAGTCATTTTATTTTACTTGTGAACCTTTTTTCTTTTGGCACATTCCATTTGCTTTCATCAGGAATAGGATTAACTGATATTCCATACGTATGCAGAAGACTCTTATTTGTGTAATATGGAGAGCAATAGTTTTCATATGTATCATTCATGTGCCTTAATGCTGCTAGAGTATGCGCGCATGGAAGTTCCTCAAGTTGGAATTGCCCACAACTACATTTCTTGCTTTCCAGACACACAATGTACCGCTTCACACCATCTAACACCGTATGAAGATGATCGGTTGAAGATCTCACCTAAACTTGCACAATAAACAAAAAGAACATTATCTCAACAATACAAATAAATTAACAATAACTCCTCTAAATATCACATTCAAAAATTCATACAAATCAGTTAAATACTGCAAATAAGTACATTTTACCAACAATTTAACTACAATCTGGACACATAGCATATTAGGTGAAAATATATTTTCTACAGCAACTAAACAGATATTACCCTGAGCTTTTGAGATAATGTTCTGTTGATCTCCAATTGTTTGTGAAATTTGAACCCAAGGAACGTGAAAGCACCCTTTGCCTTCAATAACTTCTCGTTGGTCCAACGTTCTAGCAGTGTCCGCATATACTCCAAAAGGTCAAATATCGGCAGTTCTCTCGCATCTTTTGTTACAGCGTTCAATGACTCCGCTATATTTGATGTCATTGTCCAAGTTCTATTCACTGTTGCATGTACTCTTGACCATCTCTGGTAGCCAATTTCATACAGGTAAGTTTTCACACGCGGGTCTACCTCTTCAATCTTCGACATCCTCTCATTAAATTCATCAAGTGTGTATGAACGTGCTGTAGCAAAGTACAATTCACGTAATTGTAGATGACCCTTCTTGAACTTTGATCTTATATTTGTCCAAATATGCCACATGCAAGAGTAATGTGGCATTCCCGGATAGACAATTGATGTTGCCTTCAATATACTCTCATTTCTATCCGAAACAACACACATTGAAAGTCGTTCACCATATGCCTGCTTGAATTGCTCGAAAAACCACTTCCAAGACGCGTCGTTTTCAGAATCAACCACACCATATGCCAAGGGCAATATTGTACCTACAATTTCAAATAATAAAATATCAGCTGACAGACTTAATTATATATATAATAACATAACTACATTACAACTACATTATATCTACCTAAAATAGACATTTTATCTACATTTATAATAATAACTACATCTTAACTACATTTTATTAGGACTGCATACAAAATAACTACAAAATATCTACCTACTACCTGCTGCATCCATTGTGCTTGCTGTCAGCATAATCCCCTTGTAAGCTGTCTTTAAGAATGTGCCATCAACTACTACTACCGGCTTACAATGTTGCCAACCACTAATTGACGTACAAAGAGCAACAAAGCAGTATAAAAAGCACTCATCTGCTGTCTTTTTCAACTTAACGACTGAACCAGGATAAGTCTCCCCTAGGATGTAAAAGTATTTTGGTAATTTGCTGTAATAGTCTGCCGGATTCTCTCTCAGAAATTGTAATGCCTTTCCCTTTGCTCTCCATGCCTGCATGTAGCTTAGGTTCAATCCGTGTTCGGATAACATGTCCGTTTGTATATCCTTCGGTGTGTAAACTGTCTTAGGATCACAATATTTTGGAATGACCATGCTGCCAACTATAGCTGCAGTTCGTCTGCGATGTATGAAAGTTTCGTCCATCAAGGAGCATGTGTGTTGTCTGTTGAAACTCCTTACTTTGAACATTGATGAATCATTAATTGACGTTGTCTTAAAATGCCATTAACCAACGCATATTGGTGAATCATTAAGTGTTCACCAACGCATACGAGCCAGTAACTACAAAATAAATACAATATTTTTAATATAACATGAGCTTAACTACAATTAACTACATTTAACTACAATCTTACCACAATATCAAAATAACACATTCCATGATTGAATCACTACTTTTAATTATCTTTTATCCACAAATATCTACATACCTTCTATGACTAGATCTTTTAACTCTAAATTGGAACTTGTGCATCACAGCAAATTTCTTCATTGTAGCAGCTACAATTTTTTTGTTTTGATAGACTTGTCCTTCTTCAATAATACTTTGCGTACGTTCTGTTATTATTTTATTTTGATAATCCTCAATAGCTGGAGAGGATGGCATTTCAAGTAATTTTAGTGATCCGGAGGAACCTGCACTAACATAACGACAATCAGTGTTTTTATAAATTTGTATAATCCTTGTATTGTATACATCAATATATAATAATGATTTCATTCACAGATTATAGTTTATACGTCATCTGTAGAATATGACACATAATTATTTGAGAGCACAGGTTCTACTTAATATTGTCTTACAATTTAATGAGTTTAAAGATAATTATGATAACCCAGTTTGTAGTTTAATTGTAGTCATATGTAGTTGAATTGTAAGAAACGCNACAGAAATCAGTAAACTGTAGTTTGCACTATCATCTACGACAATTCCGTCAACTGCAAAATCTCTAAACCTTCCATAGTGATCCCAAGTCCCATTAATTTGCAGCATTATTGGTATTTTGGCCATGCTTTCCTGAAGAAAATACGTGCAACAGAGTTTCCTTCGAATTTTTTTGAGAAAAGCGAATACAAACTTGTCGAAATATAATTTATGGAAATTGATGATGAATTTCGTATGAATGTTTGAAATCTACAATTTGAATTCAATCTGTGAAAGATGTAGGTTCTACAGTTGATGCTGATCGATCAATTTGAATTTTTGAATTGTAGTTTTCAGAGTAATTTTCGCCCATTAAAGATTGCCTTCCGTTACAATTTTGAAAATAAATGTCGACAAATTGAAGTTGAAGATTTTATGGCAAGATTTCCGCCCCAAAAAAGGGGCAATTTTTCTGCCATTAAATATGGTAAATCACGATTTGTATTTAATTTGTAGAAAACCTATTAACAGTTCGGGTAATTAACAAAGAATGAATATATTTAGTAATAAGGTTTCCTATATGGTATAGGAAATAAGACATCTCTATTAATTAGTTGTACGTAGCTATCATTTACTATTTTATTTTCTATAGCTGTGTTTTCAACTTTTTTAGAGTGTATTCGATGTATTTAAGCTATTGTATTCATGAATACAGTAGCAAAACTCGGCATGAAACAGGGGATTCCAGCTAGACAATCTATATTTTATATTTTTGTTATTGGTTGTGTCTTAGTTCATGTGTCTTTTAATTTTTTACACTTTTAATTTATATTTTATATTTTTGTGTGTTATAATGTTATTTTATTAAGGAAAAATACCTTAACACCCCCTAAACTTGACACGGATTATTAGTTACAAGCTTAAACTATTTGTGGTCTTAATTACCCCCCTCAACTTGGCCTTTTGAGAGCCATTACCCCCTGGACGCTGATGTGGCAACGAGTGTGGGTGCACTCGCCTGCCACATGAATTTTTTTGTATATGTGACATTTTTTTAGAAAATAAAAAAATATTTTTACCTTTTTAAGTATGTTACTTTTTCGTATAATTTTTCGAATATAATTTATAATAAAACTTGGATAGAACTACATTATTTAGGCTAAATATTTTTATTTGGCTAAAAATAATTAAGTTTTAGTTAATCTTTTTTTGAATTTAACCTGAAATTAAAGATTTATATAATTGAAATAAATAGTCAAGGCATCTGAAAAGTTATAAAAATATACACCTGACTTTTCGTTTCTTCTTATATCAGGCACTTCGAATTGGATTATGAAAACTCCGATTCAATTTTTTGGTTATGTAATACCAAACCAAATAATCTCAGTTTGGTTTGTTTTCTTAAAGATTTCACATTAATTGATTTAGTTATTTTGAAATTTCTGTTTATCTTCTGACAAGAAATAATAGACATCTAAATAAAGTATTTATATCAACTTGCCTAATTACCTCATTCCCATTATATTCGTCTGAAATCTTGATAATTGTAAGTACAAATGTAAATCCTTGATATGACAAAAAGATTACAATAAGAAAGAAAAAAAAAAGTATGAGATAACTATCATGAGTATATGTTATATATAGTCAATCGAAATAAATATTCAAGGCATCTAAAATGTTATAAAAAAAATATATACACATGATTATTTATTTCAATTGTATAAATCTTTATTTTCAGATCAAATTCAAAAACATATTAACTAAAACTTTATTATTATTACCCAAATAAAAAACTTTAGCCTAATTAATGTAGTTTTATCTAAGTTATTATAAATTGTACTCGGAAAAAAATATCCAAAAAAGTAACATACTTAAAAAGGTAAAAATATATTTTATTTTAAAAAAAATATAACATATACAGAAAAATTTACGTGTCAGGCGAGTGCACCCACACTCTTTGTCAGGGAGGTAATGACTCTCAAAAGGCCAAGTTGAGAAGGGTAATTAAGACCAAAATAATTTAAATTTGTAATTAATAACCCGTATCAAGTTTAGGGAGGGTATTAAGGTATATTAATTCATTCTGGACGTGGTGCTGGAACAGATCCAGTCATATGCTTCGACAACTGCATTAGAGTAAAATTTACAAAATAGTCACTTTTCGGCAAATATAATTGAAAAATAGTGCTTCACTTGTAAAAATTGTAACTCTAAGGACAGTCCCTCGTGATCAAGTAAGACAGGTGCTTTGTTTAGGGACTGGAGCCACTCCTTCTTTTTTGAGTTTGCCTAGGAGCTCCTGTCTTAAAAGTGACTATTATTCAAAGACATATCCGAAAATAGCGCTTTACTTGTGAAATTTGAATCTCTAGAATAGTTACTATTTCAAAGATATGACCGACAATTGGCCGGTGGGTGCTATTTCTGCAATAGGTTTCGACACTGAAAGCTCATTTGATGATCCACTGATCCAGTACACAGTTTGATCCAAATATTAGGGCCCAACAAAAGAATGAACAAGTGTACAACTCTAAGGCCCATTTGGCCATAAGAAAAGATTTCATCTTCTTTTTCCAATTTTTTTCCCACTCTTTTCGGAACCAGTGTTCAACCATGATGATTCTAATTTTCACTTGAATTTCGAAATTTTTCGAAATTTGAAAAAATATTTTTCAAAAAATCCACTTCAAAGCACTCACAAAATTTAAAAACATTTCCAAATTATATTCATGTCCAAACACAACTCTAATTTTTAAATACTATTTTTAATTTGAAAAAAAATTCAATTTTTTCGGAATTTCATAATTCTTATGTCCAAACGTCGATTAAGTACTTATTCGTGAGATCTCTCGTAATATTACTACTCAAAAGGCACCCTTATTCACATAATTATTTATCATATATAATTGGTAATTTCTTTTGAACATTTTACTCTTTTTCTGTTATTCCATGCATCTATATTTGTGCGATTTGAAAGTCCAAGGTGTCGTGTGCGCAGTGACGAAACTAGATTTTTTATTAAGAAATATTAAAATATAAAAAAAGAATATACATGCAATTAAGGAGTTTCGACACATAGTATATATATATATATATATATTAAAAAGCCTTTTTATTTTACGTATTTACACTGTAATTTTTTGGGAAAAGGGTGTCGGTTGACACCCCTTTAATGCACGTAGCTCCGACTCCACATGTGTGTGTATATATGTATCCCCCAATTTAAATGTAATGTATCTCACCAGCTGTTGTACAAGCTTTAAAAAACAAGAAGAGGAATATGGGGTTTAAAGCTAACGCCGAGGTTGCTTATCTAACATTTATTATAATCATTCTGTGCGATTAGTGGTGGCAAATGAGCGGGTTGAGTTGGATTTGGGTGGGTTAAAAATATGTTGAGTAAAAATGGATTGAGTCTCAATCCGTCCATATTTCGCGCGGGTAAAAAACGAGTTGGATGTCAAATGATTGGATTGAATATGGGTTAACCCATATTATAAGTGTATTTTTTTAAGATGCAATTTATAATTTTGCTTTTGCCCAAATTATTTAGTGAATAGGCTTAACTGGAATAATATATACTTTCCTTCATTAAATTTATTCAAATTTAAGTATCATATTGTGAACTTAATTACTCTTCCACAAAATATGACAATTTTTATTTTAGGAAGAAAGGTGATTAATGCACATCAAGCAATATCACTAATAATATATGATTGTACATTTTTCACTTTGTTCTTACATTATCTGTAATCCATTATAAAACTAAATAAATTTTAAAAAAAATACTATAAATAGAAAGATACTATTTATATTCAAAATATATATTACATACATGATATATATAAAGAAAATAAAAGAATAATACAGAAGAGTAGAACGGGGCATACCAACAAAAACATGGGCATTAAATTCGAAAATATTACATGAAAATAATAAGTTTCAACAACAATGTATGTTGAAATACATGACTATGTACAAACTCGAGAGACTGGCTCTTTAAAAAGGGCGCCCTCCAAATCTCGATTCATTTTTTTTTCTTACGACACGATACTCAAATCTAGATTCACTCAATTCACGTTTAAATATATGTTCCATAACTAAAAAGAAATACTATTTTTTGGTTTAAAAGAAAGTAATCTTTCTACAATAAGAAAAGAAAGTAATTATTTTATTAAAGTGAAAGAAATACTTTTTCTACATCAGAAAATACTTATTTTGTTGAAATAAAAAAAGTTCTACTTCATTTTATTGAAATGAAAAAGAAAGTACTTTTAATAATATTTCTATTGAGTTGTGTGGGGTTGGGATGGTAGTAGTGGGTGTAGGGGTGAGGTGGGGTGGGAGTGGGTTGGGGGGGATGAGGCATCTGGTGGGTTAGATTGAAAAAGAGATTTGAAAAATATTTTCCTCTCTTGATAAGAAAAATAATTTCCTTCAATTTGGAGGAACATGAGTTCATAAAGAAAATGTCAAGCTAAACAAACATGAAAAAGTTGGAAGATAACCCACTAGTCTAACCCATATTTTACCCATGAATACCCATATTTTTACGGGTTGAAGCCCAAATTTTATCCAACTTAAATATCACTCATCCACACTAAAATATGGACGGATTGGGCGGGTTGACAAAATGTGGACTCATTTTGCCAGCACTATGTGCGACTCAAAATGTATTTTTTCATTTATTATTTTGTCTTGTGAAATTGTTTAATTATCAAATTAAGCTGAAAACAATTTTTCTTCATAAAAAGAGAAAACGGATGAACCAAGTTGTTCAAACTATGATATTGAAAGCATGCAAGAATGCTCAGATCAAGGAAATGAGATTAAGGATTGAGAAGAGCAAAACAGAGAGAAAATGAGAGAGAACAGACTTTCATTCTCTTTTCTGAAAAATGAACTGAAAAGTAAGAAATTACTATTACAATTTACATATTTATACAATGGACCTAACCCGGATTCATTACCCAGTCTAATGTCTAAGTTATACATTAAATAAGGAAAGGCTCAAGTTAGCCTTTGTTTGGGCCCAGATGCTAAATAATCTCTTATCTCAACACCCCCCCCCCCCCTCAAGTTGAAGGGGGTAAATACCTTCAACTTGCTCGAGTGTTGCTGGTGAAGAGGACCAGGCAAAGGTTTGGTGAGAATATCAGCAGGTTGTTTGGCAGTCGAAATGTGGGAGAGAGAAATCAGTCCTTCCAAAAGCTTTGTCCGAATGAAATGGCAGTCCACCTCTATATTTTTGGTGCGCTCATGAAACACAGAAACTGGAAGAGAAACAGGCACACAAATATCAGTAAGTAAACGAGTCAACCATGTTAATTCAGCAACCACTTTGCTCAATGCACGATACTCTGCTTCAGCAGAGGACAGAGACACAATTGGTTGTTTCTTAGACTTCCACCCAACCAAACTATCACCTAAGAAAATACAGAAACCAGTGACGAATCTTCTAGTATCTGCACAAGCAGCCCAATCACTGTCAGAATAAGCACTTAAAGAGAAATCAACAACTGAGGAATAGAATAAGCCAAGGTCAAAAGTCCCATTGAGGTATCGTAATACAAGAAGAGCAGATGTCATGTCACGACCCCAAATCCTAACAGGCCGTGATGGCGCCTATCGTGGAACTAGGCTAGCCGACCATCACTTTACTACGCATTTATTCAATTATAATAGTTCACAATTAAATAATAAGCAGGCAACATAACATCAAATAAAATAATATAATTAGGTATTAGCGTTCCCATATCAACCTAAACAACCTCCCAAGAACTGGAGTCAATAGTCACAAGCATCTAAGAATAAATAAATTTAACTCTGCTAAAACTATAACATATGTCTCTGAATCAAATG
>ML247993.1:0-16019 GCA_005239495.1 Nicotiana undulata
AATTTTAGTAGTTTTTCATTTCGCTATATCACTATTGGGCCTGACAAGCCCAATTTGATACTATGTCTTATGTAGTTTCAAAGTTTACTGTCCTAGTTAGTAGGACAACATTCATGTTTTGTTTTTGCTATTATTATTAATAAAACAACTACTAGGTATCCAACCTAGTAGTTAAATTTGATTAAAAAAAAAAAGAAAGAAAGTTGTCACACCATCCCTCCTCGGGAAGAGCCATCCGGTTCACAAAAATTTCACCTTAAAAAAAAAAGGTATTAAGAAAACCAAAGGCTTATTGCACACAAAAAATTCAAAACAAGAAGCTATGAAAGAAAAATAAGAAGCTATGAAAAAGGAAAAACGCAGAAAGTAAAATGCGTAAGATAGAATGAATATGTACAAGAGGGGATTTAGTCGAATATACATAAGGGTATGAATATATACATTAGAGAGTAACTTTATATACAGACTAAAAGTGAAAAATACTAAAAGTTACTGGAATAGTAAAGTTATTTACATACCAAAATCAAAAGAAAGCAAGAAAAAGAAAATATTGTCTGAATTATACAGTAATCCATCAAAATCAATCAAAGTAGGGCCACTCCCCCAACTGAAAGCTAGCATTGTCCTCAACGCTAACTTAACAAAATAAGCTCAAAAACTGTAAGGAGAGAGAGAGTAAAGAAAAACTCCCTATTGGCCATCTGCCTGTGTGGGGTCCTCAGCATGGGTCCCGGGGTCTATGCCCTGTGGGGGAACTTGGGACTGGTCCCCAGAGCCCTGTGCCTCCGGATGGACCTGGGACTGGACCTGCACCTCCTCTGCAGTCTGGGTCTGTGCTGGTGGGTCTGCCAACTCTAATTGAATGCCCTTTGTATGGGGCAGCACTCTCCTCCTCTTTGCTGGCCTCTCGATCTCTGGCTCTGGCTCAGCCTGGGTAGCAGGATCCTGCAGCAACAAGTCTAAAGGTAGGTGATCCTCCTTTAGCTTGTCCACCTCCTTCCTCAGCTCCTTCACCGACTCCTTTGACGCACGGGTCTTCTTGAGCCTCTTGGTCTCCTTTGTAAGCTCCTTCAATGCCTTCCCGTGGGAGTCAACAACATCCAGAATCTTCTTCTGGTTGTCAAGGATTTTCTTTTGGTTGGCCAGAAGTTCCTTGAGGGATTCCTCAACTGACTAGGGTACCTATGGTGGAGGAGGAGTAGCCTGGGATGCCACAAACGTAGAAAGCACAGACAGCTTAGAAGTAGCTGCCTGCATCCAGTTGTTGATACTGGCAAGTGACTAGCTCAGTCTGTAGGCAGTCAGAGGATATGCCCGGGATGAAGGAATTCCTGGGTCTGCTGAAGTGGAGGGGCCTGGAGCACTCTCTGGGATGGCGGGCTCGGGCTGAGAAGACTCCACTACAACCACTGGCTCTTCAGACTGGCTAGTGGAAGCAATGGATTTACCCTTAAACTTCTTGCTCTTCGGGTTGTCATCACTTTGAAGATCATACCAAGAGAAAGGGGCTTTTGTCTTCAGCTTCACATCAAAACTTTTCTTTTCCACCAGTTGATCCTCAAAATACATGGTCAGGAAGTTGGGGAAAGGGTAAGCTCTATCACCTTCATTTACCACCCGGGTGATGACGGTGGACATGACATTCCCGACATTAATCGGGTACCCCGCCATAATATAAGCAATCAATATAGCCCGCCGGAGAGGAATAGAGTTTTCATGGAAGGTGGGGTCAAGCCTGTTGCACACGAACGTCTCCCAGCCTTTAGCCTCAAAATTCAGCGTTCTCTTGAGAATGGTCTTTCCTGCCTGCAACCAATCCGGGGTTTCACCCGGGATAGCCAAATGCTCCGCTAGCCAATGACGGGCCTCATCACCTGCATCCAACTTCTCTCAGTATTGTGTGTCATCTACCTCATCAAACTCTAGATAAGCATTCAATGCTGCCCCATCAAAATGTACCGTGAGATTCCTCACCATGGTTGCCCCTGAGTCTTTCTTCAAAAAAGACAAGTTTGTGTAAAACTCCTTGACAAGGTGTTCAATGGCATCCGGTAGGTAGCAAGAGAAGTAGTCCCAACCCTTTCTCTCCCTGAATTGTCTCTTCACATTTGGGTTGAGTGGCAATAGATCTTTGGTGGTGAACCTGCGCTCCATTATCAATTTCCTCTCCGACCACCACTCCCGAAATCTATGAAAAGCTGCCTCACTGACAAATCTATCTTGCCACACCACCGGGTTTCTTGTTCTCTCCACTCCCCCAACTTGGGGTTCACCCCCTGTTTGGGGTTCATTTACAACTACTTCATCTCCGGAATGCTCACCAGACATGGAAGCTGTGGGTGAGGTGGAGTCTGTGTGGCCACTCCCTGCTTCTGAGCCTTCATACGACTCAGAATTGGCTGGTGCTGGAGTAGGGGTGGGGGGAGAGTCAGAGGGTTCATTTGTCAACCTAAACCTCTCCGGTTAGTCTTCTATGTATTTTGGTATTGATTCTGAAGAGTCTTCGGAAGGTACATAATCACTCTCCGAATGGGAGACAACTTTGTCTAGTGTCCGGATTATTTTCCTGGTGCTTTTCATAGCTTCCCGGACCTTTGGAGCAAGTCTTATCATTCCCTTGCCTCGCCCCTGGGATGAGTCTCCCCTACCACCAGGTTTACGGCCACCACCTCGTGATTGGACCATTCTCTGAAAGTTCAAATCAATTAAACATTATTAGTACCCAAGCAGTGGATAAATTAGAGATATACAGATGATTTGCATAATACACAGATAAGTTGCAGAAGTGGGACTGCAGACCGCGTAAAAGCGACCGCGGTCCGCAGTGAAGGGTTAGGGAAGAAGGAACTCTCTGAATGTGGGCACCGCGGACCGCGAAAAAGTGACCGCGGTCCGCACTCGGGCATCGCGGACCGCAAAAAATCGACCGTGGTCCGTGGAGAAGTGGGGTTCAGACTACCCACTTCTCTGAAGTTAAACACTGCGGTCCGCAAAAAATTGACCGCGGTCCGCGGTCATCAAATAGGAATGATAATTCAAACACCGCAGTCCGCGAAAAATCGACCGCAGACCGAGGTCATACCAAAAATCTAGGGTTTAAATTTTTCAGTTAATTTCAAGTTGAAAAATGCACATTTTATTAAAACCCTACGTGTTTAATCAATGAAATTGACTACAAAGGGTCTAAAATAAGCATTATGAACAAACCCTAACTTTGTTAATGGCTTAAAGAATAAAAAAGGGTGAAGAAGAGAAAAAAATCTATCAAATAAACAAGAAAATAATCAAATTAAGAAGTTAATGCATCATAATTACACTTACTAGATTTTGGGATGAAGAGTAGATGAATGAAATGCACACTTGGAAGTAAGAAGCTTGAGACACAGTTAAACTTTTACTCTGGAGAGTTGAAGTGCGTAAAGTGTAAAATGAAGCCCTGAAGGACTATTTTTAGAAGGGACCTGGGGCCCACTACACGTACCCACCGCGGACCGCGAAAAAGCGACTGCATGAGATGGTCAAATGGCCAGATGGTCACCGCGGACCGCGTAAATTCAACTGCGGTCCGCATTGAAAACTCCAAAGACACAGTTGCTTTAGATGGGGCTCCGCGGACCGCGAAATGAGGACCGCGGCCGCGAAGCAAACTTCAAAGACTTGATTTTCTAAGGGATGGCTCCGCGGACCACGAAAAGAGGACCGTGGTCGCGATGCCAATTTCAGAGAGCTGGAAATCCAACACTTAGCTTTTTTTGCCCTGCATCAAAATAATCCTACAACATCCCAAAACCAGTTAGTGCAAAAATGAGTCCTATACTACCAAGAAAATCAAAGGAAAACAAAAATAAAGACACATGGGTTGACTCCCAAGAAGCGCCTGATTTAACGTCGCGGCACGACGCATGTTACTAAGTTCATTTGAGATGGAGAACTGCCACTAAATGGGTGTCATCAATTTTTCCCATGTAGTGCTTGAACCTGTGCCCATTTACTCTGAAAATTTCCCCACTTTTGTTCTTTAGATCAAGAGCACCAAACGGAGTCACAAACACAACTTCAAAAGGTCCGCTCCACTTTGACTTAAGCTCTCCCGGAAACAGGCGTAACCGAGAATTGAACAAGAGAACCAAGTCACCTACTTTGAAATCCTTGCCACGAGCATACTTATCATGAATGTACTTCATTTTTTCCTTGTACAAGGACGAACTGGAATAGGCATAGAATCTGAATTCGTCAAGTTCATTAAGCTGCTCCACACAAAGGTTGGCTGCCACATTCCATTCAAGGTTCAACTTCCTCAAGGCCCACATGGCCTTGTGCTCTAACTCAATCGGTAGATGGCAAGCTTTCCCGAACACCAATCGGTACGGAGACATACCGATCGGGGTCTATAAGCCCATAGAGCGTCATCCAACTTCTTTGACCAATCAGTCCTATTTGCATTTACCATTTTTGACAATATGCTCTTTATTTCCTTGTTGGAGACTTCAACTTGGACACTCTCCTGGGGATGGTAGGGGGTGGTAACTTTGTGATTTACACCATACTTTGAAAGCAAGGTGTCAAAGGCTTTATTACAAAAATGCGACCCCCCATCACTAATGATTGCACGAGGCGTGCCAAACCTTGTAAAAATGCTCTTCTTGAGAAATGCCACAACACTCCGGGCCTCATTGTTGGGTAGAGCCACTGGTTCAACCCATTTAGATACATAATCCACCACCACGAGAATGTAGGTGTTCCCACAAGAGCTAACAAACGGGCCCATGAAATTGATACCCCACACATAAAAAATATCCACTTCGAGAATAGTATTGAGAGGCATCTCATCTTTCTTTGAAATTCCCCTGGCCCTCTGACACTCATCACATCTCTTTACTAAGTCACCGACATCTTTATACAAAGAAGGCCAAAAGAAACCACAGCTAAGCACCTTTGAATCAGTCCTTGCCCTTCCATGATGACAACCATATGGTGAGGAGTGGCAAGACTCAAGAATTGACCGTTGTTCTTCTTCCGGTACACATCGCCGGATGACCCCATCAGTACAAATCTTGAATAAATATGGCTCATCCCAATAGAAGTCCATGCTATCCCTCCTAAGCTTCTTCCTTTGGTTAGAAGAGAGCTCACAAGGGACAACACCCGTGACAAGATATATGGCAATGTCGGAAAACCATGTCATTTCTTGCATTGACACCGAAAGAAGTTGCTCATCGGGGAAACTGTCATTGATCTCAAGCCCATCAGAAGGTCGACCTTGCTCCTCCAATCGAGAAAGATGGTCAGTCACTTGGTTTTCACTTCCTTTTCTGTCAACAATTTCCAAGTCGAACTCTTGAAGCAACAATACCCAACGCATGAGTCTCGCTTTGGAATCATTTTTAGTCATGAGATACCGGAGTGCCGCATGGTCAGTGTGAACTATGACCTTAGCACCCATCAAATAAGGACATAATTTCTCCATAGCAAAGACTATTGCCAAAAGCTCCTTCTCCGTGACAGTGTAATTCATTTGGGCCGAGTTCATAGTTTTGCTAGCATAATAAATAGGGTGGAAGATCTTGTTCATCCTCTGTCCCAACACCGCCCCCACAACCACATCACTCGAGTCACACATAAGCTCAAAAGGAGAGCTCCAATCCGGCACCGTGATGATAGGAGTTGTGGTAAGCTTGTGCCAACAATTCAAAGGCACTCATGCAATTCTCATCAAAATGAAATTTGGCATCTTTCTCAAGCAATTTGCACAAAGGATTAACCACCTTAGAGAAGTCCTTAATGAAACGCCGATAGAACCCGGCGTGCCTAAGGAAGCTCCGGACTCCCCTAACCGAAGTTGGTGGTGGCAACTTAGAAATCACTTCAATTTTTGCTTTGTCCACTTCAATACCATTCCTCGAGATCTTGTGGCCCAACACTATTCCTTATTCCACCATAAAGTGGCATTTTTCCCAATTCAACACCAAGTTGGTTTCTTCACAGCGAGCAAGGACTTTGTCAAGATTACTCAAACACTCATAGAAGGAATCCTCAGCTACACTGAAGTTATACACCTCAAGGAAATCTTCAACCATATCTGTAAAGATCGCCATCATGCACCGTTGGAAGGTGGCGGGTGCATTGCAAAGACCAAAAGGCATACGGGCGAAGGCAAAGGTACCATACGGACATGTGAAAATGGTCTTCTCTTGATCCTCCGGGGCAATCAAAATCTGATTATAGCCTGAATACCCATCCATAAAATAGTAGAAAGCCCGACCCGCAAGCCTATCTAACATTTGATCCAAGAATGGCAAGGGAAAATGGTCCTTGGGGTCACTTTGTTGAGCTTGCGGTAGTCCATACACACCCGCCATCCGGTAACCGTTCTTGTAGGAATGAACTCATTTTTATAATTTTGGACCACCGTCATTCCACCCTTTTTCGGAACGCATTGGACCGGAAAAGTCCAAGCGCTATCCGAAATTGGATAGACAACCCCCGCATCGAGCCATTTTATGATCTCTTTCTTCACCACCTCTTGCATTGCCTCGTTAAGCCTCCTTTGATGTTCTACGGAGGGCTTTGCTCCTTCCTCCAAGATGATTTTATGCATGCAAAAGGCGGGGATAATACCCCTAATGTCCACAAGAGTCCATCCTATTGCTTTCTTCCTCATCCTTAGCACATTTAAAGTTGAGTCTACCTGCAATTGGGTTAGGCAAGAGGAAAGAATGACATGCAAAGTACGTGATGGACCAAAATATTCATACCTGAGGTGGGAGGGTAGTGGATTCAACTCCAAAGTCAGGGTCTCTTCAATTGAAGGCTTTGTTGGTGGAGTCTTCCGGTTCTCCAAGTCCAATGATAGCTTTCTGGGACCATAGGAGTAAGAACCCATGCCTTGAAGGGCATTGGTACTTTCAAGAAAACCATCTACCATGGTGTCCTCGTGGTCCAATAAGGCAGCCTCCACTGGATCATCAACATGGATCATAGAGCTAGCATCATCAATAATAACCTCAGTCACGAGGTCTATAAAAGAACATACTTTTGAATTGTTGGGCTGCTTCATCGACTTACACACATGGAATACCACCTTCTCATTGCCCACTCGGAAAGTGAGCTCCCCAGCTTCAACATCAACCAAGGTCTTCCCCGTGGAAAGGAAGGGCCTTCCCAAAATGATGGGTACCTCAAAATCCACTTCACAATCCAGAATGACAAAGTCCGCGGCAAAATAAATTTGTCAACCCACACCGACACATCATCAATTATCCCTAGGGGCCTCTTCATCGACATATCCACCATTTGAAAACACATTAAGGTCGCCCTAGGTTTCCCGATTCCCAATGTTTTAAATACCGAGTATGGCATCAAGTTAATACTCACCCCAAGGTCACACAAGGCTTTGGTGAAATCCGCACTCCCGATAGTGCAAGGAATGGTAAAAGCTCCCGGGTCTTCAAGTTTCGGTTCCATGGAATGTACTATAGCACTCACTTGGTGAGTCATCTTGATGGTCTCACACTCCATAGACCGCTTTTAAGTGACTAAGTCCTTCATGAACTTAGCGTACCCGGGCATTTGTTCCAAGGCTTCAACCAATGGGACATTGATGGAGAGATTCTTCATCATATCAATAAACTTCTTAAACTGAGTCTCTTTCTTTTGTTTGGCCAACCGTTGAGGGTAAGGAGAAGGGGGCCTAGGCAATGGTTCCTTGGCTTATGGGACCACCGGTTCCATCATATCAATCACGTGTTCCCTAGACTGGTTCACGTCTCTTTGAAAGTCCTCCCCATTATCATGGATATCAATTCTCACCTCACTTGTAGTTGGCTCTTCCACCACTTTCTCATTTTCAATTGGTAGTTCATCATGGGGAATTTTATCATCATCAACAATAATTCGCCTTTGCCTCAAAGTACTTGCTTCACCACCTTTTCCACTTCTCGTGGTCACCGCCATGGCGTGACCGGTATTATTATTGTTCCCACCCTTGGGGTTCACCACCGTATCACTTAGTAGTGGACCCTTCGGGCGTGTGTTTAAGGCATGAGAAATTTGGCCCATTTGCACTTCAAGGTTTCTAATGGAGGTGTTGTGAGAGGCCAACTGAGCATCGGAGTCTGCATTTTGCTCCATCATCTTCTTGAACATGTGTTCAATTCTCCCCATATCATTTCTTGATGAGCTTTGTCCTTGAGATTGGTACGGGGGTGGATTTCTTGGTTGTTGGTACACCGGCGGCCTTTGAAATCCCGACCCCCGGTTACCATTGCCACTCCAGTTGTTGTTTTTGTTGCCTCCACTCCAATTATCATCATTGTTGTTCCCCCATTGTCGATCATTGTTTTTCCCCCAATTCCGTGCATTGTTGTTATTGTTCCAATTTCTTTGTCTTTGATTACCCCAATTTTGATTGTTACCTTGGTTTCTCCAGTTTTAATTGTTGTTTTGACTGTTTCCTTGACCTTGTAAATTGTTAGCATACATCACATCCTCTTCTTTGTCATCATACTCCTCTTCTTGACCATATCCACTTGGCCCTTCGTCACCCTGGTCATTGGTGCTTTGCTTAGAATTTCCCCAGGGTCTTCTTTGGTTCACTCCCTCCATGGAATTTACTTGCTTAAGCCTTTGTAATTGTTGAAGCTGGGCCTTTGCAAGTTGGTTCATAGTGGTCCTGAGCTCGGCAATTGCTTGCCCCTGTTCTTGAAGTTCTTTGTGAAGACTATTGACACCGGTCTCACCCTGAGGTACGTTTTCTCTACTTTTCCAAGCTGACGAAGTGTCAGCCATCTCATCTAGTATCTCACATGCCTCGGGGTAACTCAATTTCATGAAACTTCCACCGGCCAACTGATTGACCACACATTGATTGACAGTGTTTATCCCTCGGTAGAAAGTCTGCTGGATCATGGCTTCAGTCATGTCGGTTTTCGGACATTCCTTAACCATGGTCCGGTATCTCTCCCATATCTCATGCAAAGGCTCGTTGGTTTCTTTCTTAAAGGCCAATATTTCATCTTTGAGCGTCGCCATATGACTTGGTGAGAAGAATTTGCAATGAATTTGTCCGCGAGCTCATCCCAAGTAGATATTGAGTGGTTGGGAAGCCGCTCGAGCCAGTCAAGAGCCTTTCCTCGAAGAGAGAAGGGGAATAACTGAAGTCTCAATGCATCCTCTGAGACATTTGTCTGCTTACTACCTCAGGAGGTATCCACGAAGCCCTTTAGATGTTTATAAGCATTCTGGTGCGCAACTCCAGTGAAATAACCCCTCTGCTCCAAAAGGGTAAGCATCACATTTGTTATCTGAAAATTTCCCGCCCTAATCCTTGGCGGGACAATGGCACTAGCATACCCCTCATTTGGAAGAACCCGAGGGGCAGCTCTAGCAGCTGGAGGCGGAGGAGGATCTTGATTGTCCTCATTAATATTGGCCGATCGGCCTTGTCTGGGAGGAGGTACTTGGTTTATTTCCTCTTCTTGGTTGTCATATACCTCCTCCATGATGTTTCCCAAAGGATCCGCCATTAGAACTTAAATTATATAACACACACGTTAATAGAAAAAGGAAATAAAAACACTTAACACTACTATTCACGTAGATAATCAACACCGTATAACTCCCCGGCAATGGCGCCAAAAAGTGATCGGCTCTCACCCACACTACTATTAAAGTAGGAAGATGAGGGTCGATACAGCTTTTACCCGAAAGACCGAGATCAAATCCTCAGGGAGTTATGATTTGGAGTGAGCTTCTAAGTGATCTAGCAATGGTTCGTGTTCTTGATTACACTTTTCATCATTGATGATTTTGTACTATAACTATGATTTATACTAATAATGATTGCAATTGAACTACTAATATCTTTTTAGGTTGTTTTCTAATTGGATAAAGGCACTAGGGTTATGACTTCTACCTAGGCGAGTAATTAACGGATTCTAATACCTAAGGCAAAGATGTTATTCGGGGAGCTTATGATATAGCCAAATGCTCCAAAGTTACCCACTCTATACCTCTCGGTAGTTTGAGTGGCTATGCCTAATTGCCTTTCTCAAGGTCAATTGGATGTCAAATGTGCACAAGCAATATGGGCTCAAGTAGGATTTTACTCTCTTGAGATTTAACCCGTTAATATGGACTATCAATTCTCATGATTTCATCCCAATTCCTTGTTGGGTTGATTTCCTAGACTTAAGTCCTCTTTCTCAAGAAGGATCCAAGTCAATTGAACACCAATTGGTGTTTGCAACCACCAATTTTGACAAGAAAACCACAAATCAACCCAAATATCCATCACCCATAAACATCTAAGCCCTAATTTAGAGAACCCATTAATTACCCACACTAGGGTTGAGCCACAACCCTAGCTAATGGGTTTAGCTACTCATAATCAATAAAGAAATCATAGAAATAGATGAAGAAAAACCCATGTAATTAATTTATAAGCTAAAATATGAAGATTCAATGTTGAAAAGAAGCTAAAAGTGCAACAAAAGATGAAAATAGACTATTCATGAGTTGCACACTACTGCTGATACCAAGCGTACCCTAAAGAAAATACAAAAGAAGCTATTTATACCCAGCCAAAAATTCCGAACAAAAATACCCCTGCGGGGTTACCGCGAACCACGAAGAATGGACCGCAGTCCGCGGTGGACTTCTTGGCCTCATGGATTTGGTCTCTGAAACTTCTTGATCGCGGACCGCGTAAAAAGGACCGCGGTCTGCGGTGCCCTTAGCCTTCAAAAGTGAGTCCTCTAAATCTCACAACCGCGGACCGCGAAGATTGGACCGCGGCCGCGATGGTCTTTTGAGGTAGACCTTTTGTTGTTTTTGTTACTTGTGCAAGATTCACTCCTTTTTGAGCAGATCTTTGATTGTTTGTCATCCTTTTTGGCTCAATCCTGCAACAAACACAACATGTCAGCTTTTCGGGCTATTTTATGTACAAATGTATTCAAATCTTAAGCAGTTTAGAGTATAAAACAAGGTAAAATCCCTAGTCATCAGCCCTCCGAACATCTTGCGATATAATGTATTGCGAATGAGGCAGTACCGTGCAGCTTTACGGCAGAGTGCTTGAGCTGTTTTCTTGTCCTCAGGTACGGTACCATTCTGCAAAAAACTTAGACTTTCATTTCTCCAATCCTAGGCTAAATTGTTGAAAGGTACCTCATTTCTGTCCTAGTCAATCGTTGAATGGGATAGATGAACGACAATTGCATTGTCTTTGTTTGTTACTCCCGTGACTGCTGTGAGGTTAGCTAATGCATCTTGCTCCACATTTTCTTCTCTAGATATTTGTATTACCTTCCATGTTTTGAATTGTCTCACGAGCTCTCGTGCCTTTTCAAGGTACTGTTGTATCTGAGTCTCTCGAGCGATGTAAGTCCCCTGCATCTGATTTACTACCAGTTGGGAGTCGCTATTGATTACGATTTGCTCGATTGAGAGTTCTCGTGCGAGTTCTAGACCTATAATGACAGCTTCGTACTCTGCTTCATTGTTAGTTATAGGATAACATTTGATAGCCTGTCGTGTCTTTTCACTCGTGGGTGATATTACAACTAGGCCTAAGCCGACAACTTTTATATTGGAAGAACCATCAGTGAATAGGGTCCATAGACCCGGATTAGCACCGTTAAAGAGTTGTAACTCTTTTTCCACTTCAGGGATAATGCTATTAAGCAATTTCTGAGACAGCCAAGTAGACGTACAACCTCTCCCCCTCCTTTGGATTTGATAGCAGCGGGGGTTTTAATAGATAAGATTTCAGATTCTTGAGATCCTATTGACATTCTTCAGTCCATTCGAACTGATTCTGCTTTTTGAGGACTAAAAATAATTTAAAACTTTTCTCGGAAGACCTGGAAATAAATCTTCCCAAGGCTGTGATTCTTCCCGTTAGTCTTTGAACTTCTTTTTTATTTATAAGTACATCAGGTATTTCTTCTATAGCTTTAATTTGAGCGGGATTTACCTCTATTCCCCTGTTTGACACAAGGAAACCCAAGAATTTACCCGATTCTACACCAAAAGCGCATTTTTCTGGATTCAGCTTCATATTATACCTGCGTAAAATGTCAAATGTAATAGAGAGGTGCTGGAAATGGTCTTCCGCTCGTGTTGATTTTACCAGCATGTCGTCGATGTAAACTTCCATCGTTTTCCCCAGATGTTCCTGGAACATCTTTGTCACTAGCCTTTGATAGGTGGCTCTAGCGTTTTTTAAGCCAAAAGGCATGACTTTATATCAATAAGTCCCCCTGTTCGTAATAAAGGAGGTTTTTTCCTCGTCTGAGGGATTCATTTTAATCTGATTATAACCAGAATATGCATCTAGAAAGCTTAACAATTCATGACATGCGGTGGCATCAATCATTTGATCTATATGTGGTAATGGGAATGAATATTTGAGGCATGCCTTATTTTAATCAGTATAATCTATGCATACTCTCCATTTGCCATTCTTTTTAGGTACTACCACAATGTTAGCTAACCAGTTAGGGTACGTTACCTCTCGTATCGAACCAATTTTCAATAGTTTCTGTACCTCTTCGTCAATCACTTGGTTCTTGAATGGTCCTTTCTTTCATTTCTTCTACTTAACAGGTACGAAGGATGGATCTTCATTTAGTTTATGAGTCATCACTTCTGGTGGGATACCTATCATATCTTAGTGGGACCACGCGAAGCAATCTACGTTAGCCTTTAAATAATCAATTAACTTCCCTCTTCAACCGGGGCTCAGCCTCGTGCCTATATACACCTTCTGTTCATGTTTTTGTTCAAACAATGGAACAACTTCGAGCTCTTCCGTAGTTGTTTTGATGTGCTCTTCTTCCTCCGATTCATGAATGACGTCCGGTATGGAATCTACATCTGTGTGGTCCAATGCATCTTCCGCGGAGACTTGATTCACCATCTCGTGAGTATCTTCTTCCGTATCTGCTTGAACGTTTACTTCGTTCGTACCTGTTTGGTCAGTAACTTTTTCCGTACCTGTTTGGCCGGTGACATATGTCTGGAAGATTTCTCTATCTTCTGGTTCTTCCGTCTCTACTTTTTTGTTATAATGCGCCACAAAATTTATATTTCTGGAGGTCCGTTGATCACCTCTAATCTGTCTGATTCCCCGTTCTGAAGGGAATTTAATTACATGGTGTAAGGTGGATGGTACTGCTTTTATGTCATGAATCCAGGGTCTTCCCATAATCACGTTATAAGCCATGTCAGTATCAATGACTTGGAATTTGGTGTTCTTAGTTACTCCCTCGGCGTAAGTGCTAAGTTCGATCTCTCCTTTGGTTATCACTGTAGAGTTATCAAACCCTGATATGGCTCGTGCCTTTGGGATCACCCGATTTCCCATGAGCATTTCTTCCATGACTCTTAGCAAAATGATATTGACTGAACTACCTGGATCAATCAACACTCTTTTAAACGTTAGTGTCATGAATGAGTAAGGATATTACCAAAGCATCGTTGTGGGGGAGCATTGGTCCGTCAAAATTTGCATCGTCAAAGGTTATATCATCTTCATCTATATTTTCTCGAACCCGCTTTCCGTGGGTACCTGTGACCTTCGAGGCGAATTTGCAAACTATTCCGTTCACTTCCTCTCCTCCATGTATCACGTTGACGGTTCTTTTTGGAGATGGGGGCTTCGGGGGCTCCTGCTTGTTCTTCATGTATGCCTGTTTACTTTTATCACTAAACAATTCTGTTAAATAGCCCTGTTTCAATAATTGTTCTATTCACCTTTTAAAAATCTGCAATCTGCTGTCCTGTGTCCATGATCATTATGGAACTCACACCAGAAATCTGGGTTCCTCTTATTTGGGTTTGACCGCATTTCTTTGGGCCACTTAACCTTATCTCCCATATTTGTTAATATTGAAACAAGTTCAGGAGTACTTACATTAAAGGTATGATCCCCAATTCGTGCATTACCTCTAGGTCGTTCATCCCGATCCTTTCTGGATCTAGGTGAGGATGAGCCCACATCTCTGCTTGGTGGTCTATAATCTGACCTAGTGTTTTCGAACCTGGGGCGAGTTTCGCGTCCCGATGGTTCTAAGTAAGGATCGTACCTGTCTTTATTTGATCTCCTGTCTGATTCGGAATGTCTGGATCTGGTACGGTCTTCATCTTTCGAACGAGCAATGGTATCTTCTTCTATCCGAAGTTTAGTACTGTACCTGTTGTAAACATCATTCCACGTTGTCATTTAGGTTACTTGCAAATGCCATGGCTGCCCAATTATCAGGCACCCTTGGTAGTTGCATTCTTTCTCGCTGGAACCTGTCTACAAATTCACGGAGTAGTTCCGTGTCTCCTTGCTTTATTTTAAATATGTCCTCCATTCTTTTCTCGACTTTTTGTGCACCAGAGTGTGCTTTTATGAAAGAATCTGCTCTCGTTTTGAGAGATTCGTTAGGAGTGTCATCCCTTGCTAAGTTTACCAACCCAGACTGAGGATTTTCCACGGTAATTATGTTATTAGGAGGTGGTGTCAGTGATGCAGGTGATGTCGCTGGTAATCCCCTTGAAAATTCTTGCAAAGCTTGACTCACGTACTCTGCAATCATTTGCTTTACATGATCTTGTTCTACTGTTTGATCATTGTTGTTGTTATCGTTGTCATTGTTGGATCTCTCTTGGGGTTGTTCTCTTGAACCTCTTGGGGATGGAAGAGGTGATAGAATCCTATCTCTCTGTTGGTTATTGTCGTTGGGATCCGACATAGTTCATAGGATATCGCTTTGAAAAGCAAACAAAGATTATCAGATTCCCGGTAACGGAACCAATTTGTTTAACCAAAGAATTAGATCCTTTGACCAAAGCTATTTTTAGGATGAACACGGGTTACTGATAATCAAAGAAATAATATTAAGTAAAGAAGAATAAGTAAATGATGATAATAAGATGCTCATAAAAGTAAAGTGTATTGTATTCGTAGTTCAGATGCCCTTTACAAGTTATATTCTCTTCCCTTATATAGGGAATTTCTTAATATAACGTCTACCTCTCACAATGATCGCTCATTAATGACTAATTATTACATTAACGGGACGTTACAAAGAGTAACTGTAACTGTTGCATGAAAGTTGTGTAACGTGTGAGTCATTAATTGAGGATCTCTGAATCTGCCCGTAGCTTTGTCCGAATTCATTCTGACCGTGTCTCTTCCTTGTCTCAATCAGGCTGAATTTCCCGTAGCTCATTACTCCGTAGGTTTATTCATCCGTGCCTCTTTGTTCCGTAACTCTTTATAGACTCATATCCAGCTGTCAGGTTTTCTTTGGTCCACGTAACCGGATGAGTCACCAAGGATTATCATACGTGTGAAACTATTTTTTACCAATACAATTGTAGCAAAAACTTGGCCCAATATGCTTGAATATTTTGTCAATGTGCTTTAAATCTCTGACATTAGGCTTTTTATTTAAAATTTTAGTTACTGGGTCAAAAAATCAACAGTGGCACATAAATATCGTATATGTGTAAATCGCCTTATATCGGAGTTCAGTGAACCAAATGTGACCACAACTTTCACTGAAAGAAGTCCTAGAACTAGGGGTGGCAGATGGGCGGGTTGGGTTGAAGTTGTGCGGGTCAAGATGGATTAGGTCAATAAATGAGTCATTGACCAACCCAGCCCAAAGTGTACTTGGGCTAAGATGGGCTGGGTCAAGATGGGCTAAACAATGGGTCATAATCCAACCCGCCCAACTTGACCCATGTTTTAGAACCATGTTCATCTTGCATTAAAAAATCTTTTACCTTAAAATGTGCAAGGTGCAGAAAAATGAAAAAACAAAAAACAAAAAACAAAAAAATTGAAATTAAAAAAAAAATGAGGGGGTTTACGGGAGGGTAGGGTGGATGGGTGGTGCAGAAAAACGAAAAAAAAAAGCAAAAAATTAAAAATATAAAATAAGTAAAAAAATAATTTGAAGGGGTTTGCGCACTGTGGGGTGGTATTGGGGGGGGGGAGAGGCTAGGGGGTAGGGGGGGGG
>ML247997.1:1924-32029 GCA_005239495.1 Nicotiana undulata
AATCCTTAGGAGATACTACCCCAGAACTCGATATTCTAGTTATTTACAATTTATAACAATTATAATGCGAAATATAACATCGATATGAGGTAAGGCCATAGATACAAGCTGAACCACAGCTCGTCCAAATATATACAACCCCGAAACCCAACATAACTACAACAAGTGTGTGCCAGGACTAGTGTCACAGTGTCAACGGGCGGCTACATAGATACAACAACTGAAATATGTATATTCAGAGATACAAGCCGCAGTCTGGAACAAAAGACTGAGCAAAATGAAACTAGAAGGCTCCAGAGGTGCTGTCCGAATGACGCCAAGAAGACAGCTCATCGTATGGAGTGACACAACGATCAATATCTTCCAGCGGGCGGACGACCAGACGGACCAGCCTCAAGACCTGCACAATCAAGTGCAAAAAAAAGAAAGAAAGTGCAGCATGAGTACATATAAACAAATATGTACCCAGTGAGTATCCCGTCTAAACTCGTAAAGAGTAGTGACGAGAGGTAGAGTATATACTCACTAAGGTCCAGTACATAATAAAATAAGANNAAATCAATTATTCACTTTTCAGTTCTCAGTATCATTTCTCAACTCACCATCGCACGATCCCAACTCAATGCAAATGCTTATGTATGTATATATATATATATATATAACTGACACGGACAAGACTATTGGTCGAAGTCATAAGGGTGGGTCATAAGGACTAACTCGGTCATAAAGCTCCACACGCTCGTAAATCATACCTGCGACTCGTGCCCTGACTCGATAAAGTAAATCTCCATGCTCGCGAATCATTCATGCGACACGTGGGCAAATATCTCTCCCCGATCGCGAATCATACCTGCGACTCGGGGGCCAATGACATAAATAATATACGCTCCCGGTCACGAATCATACCTGTGACTCAGGGCCAATGATGCAAAGTAAAACCCTCCCCGATCACGAATCATACCTGTGACTCGGGGGCCATGAATGCATGAATGCATATATATGTGTATATGTAGACACCATGGTACCGACTCATCAATGCTCAACGGGATCGGATATTCGCATCTCTCTTGATAGTCAAAGTTAGGATTTTATATCGTTATTATCCTCTTTTCTCATAATATCACCATGGTGGAATAATTCAAGTACAGGAAGGATTTACAACCACCTTCGTTTCGCTCAATAGCTCAGGATTTAGATTTATGTCATTTACTCCGTTCTCTTATCAGTTACATCATAATTAACACAATTAATCAATTGTTGAAATTCATAATTCTTACCTGGATAATATGTACATTTAATTCAAAGCTATCATAGCTCCATTTCATCATATACCGGCAAATAACTTGTACAAAGCATTAGATAATATCAAACAAACAGCTAGAACATGCTCGTGGGTCCTACGGCTACCCAACATACAATATAGATGCCACATACGGACTCTCGTCACGTGGTGCGTACGCAGCCCTCTCAACAATCACAATTAGCAACAAGGAGCCTAGGGGACATTTACCCCTTACAAAGTTTGGAAAGGAGAGTCACCTGGACAAGTACTCCTCCGGTCAACGGACCAATCAACAAGACGTATGGATCCTCCGAATTACCTTCGATGGCTCGCAACTAGCCAAAAACACATAATTATATCAATTTAGAAGGAATCGAGGAGGATTTATCAAAGATTTCCCTTAAAACACATTCTTGACGTACTTGGAATATTCAACTCCGAGCCTCGGCGTCCGGAAAATTACGATTCTTGAAGAAATGCGCTATACGTCGCCTAAGGATCAAGATTAACTCAATTAATCATCCTATAACGGCCCAAAAATCAGAAATTCAATTTTTCTCAAAATCCTCTATTTTTCCCAACATTTCTTATGAATTCTCATGGATTATGGAAGTGGAATTCTTCAAGAATTGAAGTAACGAACATGCGGGAAGCCAAAGAATTACTTACCTGAGTAATTAGGCCGAAATCACTGCTCTGGAGCTCTTGGGGTGTGCAACAATGGAGGAAAAATTGTGTTTGGGAAGAAAATTCACGAAAAGGGGCTTTTTATAGGACTGGTCAGCAGTTTCCGCCCCTGCGACCCTTGGATCGCAAGTGCGGACTCGCACCTGCGGAAAAAGGGTCGCACCTGCGATGGGCCTGGGAACTGGGGGTTCTCGCTCTTGCGGACTTTGGATCGCAGGTGCGGACTCGCACCTGCGTGAAATTGGCCGCGCCTGCGATGGGCCTGGGTCCTGGGAAAAGTCACACCTGCGGAGCCTGGTCCGCTCCTGCTGAGCCGATCCTGCAGAAAAAAGGCCGCTCCTGCGGAAGAAGCCGCGCCTGCGAGAGGAAGGCCGCTCCTGCGGCTGGAGCCGCGCCTGCGATGATTTTTCGCTGGTGCGAGCCTCGCGCCTGCGGCTCATGGACCGCAGGTGCGGTCACACCTGAACAGGCCACACCAACTATGAAATTGCTGGTTTTTGACCCCGCTTGGGGTCCGGGAGACCCCTGGGCCCACCCGTGCCCTCGACAAATAACACCAACCAATCCCAAATCATATGACGAACTCGCTCGAGCTCCCAGAATACTAAAAACATCGCCCAAACTATAAATCACTCTCCACAACCCCTTAGTTCCAAACTTAAGATTTCAAGAAAATTCGAATGGCTCACCAATACGCCGGAAGGGTCTATACTGCTCGGAATGACCCCAAATTTTGCGAACAAGTCATAAATGACTGTACGGAACTATTTCCAGTTCCGGAATTCCATTTGGACCCTGATATCAAAAGGTTAAATTCCAGGTTGAATTCTAAATCTCATGAAATCCTGAATTCCAATTCAGGTGCCGAAATACTCCCGGGTCATCAGAAACCCGAGGCGAACACACTCCCAAGTCCGAAATCATCATCCGGAGCTGCTGGAGCTGTCAGAACTCGATTCCGAGGCCGTTTGCTCAAAATGCTGCTCGGAACCAAAATTAGCCAAGTAGGCTAGCCTTCAGGAACCAAGTGTTCCTAAACTGGCCAAATCACTTCTGAATCTCGAACTACCTGCCCCCACAAGTCATAAGGCACGAGTAGCCGCTATGGAAAGAGTCATTCACGGGAACGGAGTCCCAACACACAAAACGACCGGCTGGGTCGTTACAGTCTGAGGATGGAAAGTTGTGGCCAACTCAACCCGTGTACCCAACTCACGTTGAATTGCCCTCCAAAAGTGTGAGATAAATTGCGTACCATGATCAGAAATTATAGACACGGGCACACCGTGAAGGCGAACGATCTCCCAAATATAAATGTCACGACCAAATTTCCCCTCAGTTGGGTATCATGATAGCACCCAGTCTTAGGGACTAAGTAAGCCTAACATGTACTGAATTTACAACAATAATAAAGGAAATCTACAGTCTCGATATAGAAATCTTTACAAAATTTACAATTTTCCCAAAACCGATAATACAAGTCATAAGCTCTATAGAGTTAACTACATTTTTATTTGGAAATGAGTAAAACAGTTGAAAACAAAGTAAGAAGGTGCTTCGAAGCCTGCGAATGCGGCGACAGGTTTAACTTGAGTCTCCTCAGCAAGGATCCGCACAGCTACTAACGATCAATACTTGGATCTGCAAAAAAATGTGCAGAAGTGTAGTATGAGCACACCAGAGCGGTACCCAGTAAGTATCAAGACTAACCTCGTGAAGTAGTGACGAGGATTAGTCAAGACACCCACTGGTCTAATAAACTAAACAGACATAAGTACAAAAATAACGAAACATGACGTCTATCTAATGTCTACACAATATATCTAACAACATAACAACTACAACAAGGGAGGAAAAACGGCAAACATCAACGAAACACCAGAATAATACACAGAAGGATGGACGGGGACACAACCCTAGTCCGAAAATCATAAATACAGTAAGGGCAAGTAGTAACTCAGCACTGCAATAGTTTCCACATCAGGCCTTAGCCAACAACCCCAATAAATTGGTCAAAATCTTCAAGTCTAATATGTCACCCGCAAGTTTTATATTGGAAACTTAAAATATAATCCTTTCAAATAGAAAATACTGTGAAATATACTTCCTTCGAATATAAACTTTGCAGATAGATAACCTTCAAACGTAGTTCTTTCAAAATAAATGTTTTTCAAATATGCTTTTCCAAATAATTGTCCCCCAAACATAATTTTCTTCAAGATAAATACTTTTCCAATAAATGTCTTTCAAACATAGTTCCTTCAAGATAAATACTTTTCAAATATACTTTTCAATTAAATGTCTTTCAAACTTAAGTTCTTCAAGATAAATCTACCGGGATCCCGTCCCGTATAGTTTCTTCAAGATAAATCTACCGGGGTAACGTCCCGTAGTTTCGAATTTATCATGCAGTACAGGGGGATCTACCGGAATACGTCAGTAGTCCCAAAATAAATATGCAGTTCATGGGGATCTCCCGGAATACGTCTGTAGTCCCAATTTAAATATGCAGTATAGGGGAATCTCCCGGAAAATGTCTGTAGTCCCAGTTTAAATATGTAGTACAGAGGGATCTCTCGGAATACGTCCGTAGTCCCAATTTAAATATGCATTACTGGGGGATCTCCCAAAATACGTCTGTAGTTCCAATTCAAATATGCAGTACATGGGGATCTTCCAGAATACGTCAGTAGTCCCAATTTTGAATATGCAGCGCAACCAACAAAGACAACAATTATAGCACGACAGAAAAACTCGTACATCACCACATCAAATACAAAGAAACAATGACGTTAATACAAAGTACGACGAGTAAATCAATACAAGGACTTTAAATCACAAGGAAATAGTAGAACTCGTTCACAACGAATATTTTCACGGTAAAGAATGCTAAGTGTAAAGAGAACAACTTAACCAGGGAAAAAACAAGACGTAACAATCTCCCTGTCTGAAGATCATCCGGAAAGACATCGGGGAATTCATTTATAATTGGCACGGATTCAAGAGTAGGCACTTCGACATTGGTGTCAGCAACACAGACCAAATGATAAATACACCATCTTCGTGGCCTTAAAGTAAGAAATAATGATACCTTTTGGCACAACATTATTCCCTTCCACTAAACAACTGGCTCGTCAGGAAATTCAAGCCTCATAATTCTGGTTCGGCAATCGAGCTTGGAAAAACATGAATAAAGCCAATCCATTACGATTATTGCATCAAAATCAACCATTCCCAATTCAATGAGATTGGCCATCATATCCCAACCACACACCGTAACAACACAATCTCTATAAACCCGTGCAGCCATAATAGACTCGCCAACCGGAGTAGATACAGAGAACGACTCATGAAGATGTTCCTCTTCTATCCTGAAGCTCATAGCAACACAGGGAGCAACATAGGACAAGGAAGATCTAGGATCAATGAGAGCATATACATCATGAGATTGGACACTCAATATACCTGTGATGACATTTGGAGAAGCCTCTTCACTCTGACCACCACTCATAGCATAGAATCGGCTAGGTCCTCCTGAACCCTGTGCGCCACCCCTAGCTGCACTACGCCCTGCGGGCGCTGAAGTACCTCAAGCCAGTAAGGGTGCTGAGGATGTAGTATCTGCTGGACCGAATGGCTGAGATGTGCCCCTACCCGTACCCAGGCGAGATACACGACAATGCCTCTAAATATGGCCCCTCATCTCACACCCATAACATATGGTCAAGTCCATGTAACAAATCCCTGAGTGCATTTTCCCGCACCTGGGGCACGGGGGCGTCTGCTGCTGCTGGGGTCTCCCTCCTGACCGACCCTGTTGGTGGGGTCCCTTGCTGCCCTGACCGATCCTGAAACGACTCCACTACTGCTGCTAACTGGACCCTGATGGCGGTGCATTGGCTGAGGACTATGCAACAGACTGGGACGGCCCTTATGACCCTCCTCTCAAAGCCGACCTCGTATCACTAGATGACTCCCCGAAGTTGCCCGCTGATCGGGCTTTGCTTCTACCCTCTCGCTCCATCATGTTTTTCAATTTACGGTTCTTTGTGGCCTGAGAAAAAGCCACCATCCTCCCATAGTTCATATCAGAATTCAAGGCAGCTGTAGACACCTCACTAATAGTCAAATAATTAAGGCCCTGAACAAACCGGCGAACCCTGTCCTACATAGTGGGCAACATGTGAACAACATACTTGGACAGCCGTGCAAAATCCATGTGGTATTCCCACACACTCTTACTACCTTGCTTTAGGTTGTCAAACTCCACTGCCCTGGCTGCCTTTGTCTTAGTAGGGCGGAAATGATCCACAAAGGCATCAACAAACTCATTCCACCTTGCTGGAGGACTCCCCTCCTCACGGGAGTCTTCCCACAACTCGAACCACGAATAAGACACCCCTTTCAGAAGATAGGCAGTCAACTCCACTCCTTATGTATCGATAACATGCATAACTCTGAGAGTCTTGTGCATCACATCAATAAAATCCTGGGGATCCTCCTCAGGATTTGAACCCGGAACACCGGAGGGTCTAGCTGAAGAAATCTGTTCACCCTAGAACTAGTAGAATCCCCTTGCTGTCTAGAATAGTTGGGTGTCACACTTGATCTTTGGGCCTTGGAAGCCACTATCGGAGTCAACATATGTATGGCTCCCCTGAGGTCGTCATTAGTAACACTAGGGCCACATGCTAGGGTTGGAGATGGAATCGAAATATCGGTGGGAGGGATCGTTGCACCCTCAGTAGATGTAGGAGCTGATGTGGTCTGTTCCAGTGCATATGAATCGGGAAGGGAAATTGTTGGGGGATTATCCTCTCCCGCACCATCAAATTAAGGGTCAACAATCACTCTTGGGGTGGCATTGGCTTCTTGGCCAATTCTCGCTTTCTTCTTAGGTGCCATTAGATGAAAGTTAGAACAATGTACAAGTTAAAAGGGGGAACAACCTCACAGTCCGCTCTATCGAATGATATAGAACAACAATGAAGGGTATTATCCTAAATGTCCAAGTAGCCCCCTAATTATAGATATGGTCGACAACGCACCGATAAGAAAGGCTCTACTAGACACGACTCTGAGAAATCCTTAGACACTTTAAAACTTGGCTCTGATACCAAGTTTGTCACGCCCCAAAACTGAGGGATGTGAACGGCGCTCAATCGGGTGAACCCGGCCAAGCAAGCTTGATAGACACATACTACCCGACTCACTTACGATCAAGAGAGAACATGATGTTGTCAATTAAACAATGGGAGAATCTACTAGCGCGTGTCAACACCCAATTTTTGCCCCGCATGGAAATTACTCCTAAAAATAATTAAAAAAATAACTTTTAATGAATTTTAGGAACTTTTCTTTATTTAGTTTCATTTCATGCATGTTTAATACTTCAAAATTACAGAAAAATAATAAAAAAAAATTATCACATTTTCATTTCATGCCATCTTAGGTTTAATCTGTATTTTTAGGAATTAATTACTCTTTAATTGTTAGATTAATACATGAAAATCACCAAAAATATACATTAGCTTAATCAATTAGTTTATTTAATTAGTTAAAATGTTAATTATGTCTTTTTGATAAAAGAAATTTAATTAGTAGTAAAATGAGCATTTTTGAAAGATAAAATTTGTCCTTGTTTCAAATTGACTTAATTTCAGGGCCCAAAATCCCAAGCCCAACCAAATTCCCCACATTCCAACCCTAATTCCCTCCTCTATATATAATTGAGACCTAAAAAATTTAGAAAGGAGGATCTCTCACAAAAAATACCCAGCGCCGTTCCCCTGTTTCCCTCTCCCTTACCCGTTGAAAAATCAAAACGATCAACTGTAACTCCTCCGACTCGTCAGAAATGGTGATTTTACTATTCAAGTTCATTTCTTCCATTCTACAAAACAAAACTTAACAAATTAGGGGGACGTAACTTCATTGAAATTTCGATCCGTTTCATATTGCTTCAGAACAGACTAGGGAAAACCAACCTGGCCATCACCCTTACCTCTAAGCCCCCTAGATGCCGACACCCTCACCACCCAAAGACCACCACAAACCAGCTGCAAAATAATTCGAAAATAGCTTCCAAATTAGTCCAAAATCAACTCCGAAACACTCGTCAAAGTGAAGAGATGTTCGAGTTCGCCGATTCAAAGTTCCGGAGATGTTGCCTTTACAAGTCTCCGGTCTCGGCTCAGATATCTAGCAGAAGTATTAAGTCAATCTCTCCATTGTACTTGGATTTGATAGCTCCCATTGTAAATGAAAATACGGCTGATCGAGGTCTGTTCTTGCCTCTTTCGATTTATATTTTTGCCGATCTTATGTTCGCTCATGAATCTCTGTTGATGTGTTTCCTTCTGATGTTTGTTGAAGAATTTTTCATTAGTCCTGCCACCGATTTTGATCTTTTCTTACTGATATGTTTATGCTGTTTGTTTTGTTTTTTGAGTTAGAAAATTAAAATGGTTGGTTTAAGTTGTATATTTGTTTATCTCTTTTGTCTTATAGTTCACTGTAAATTAAAAGTGAAGGTAAAACAATATCAAGGTTTGTATTCTGTAATATGAAATTACGGCATTTGCATATTGGGAAAAAGAACAATGATGTTGACGATGTGCCACATTTTATTTCTACTTGTATCTGCTGCTATCTGAATAAAAGATAAGAAAAGAATCTTTGTTCAATTGATGTTTCATTACACATGTGTGCAAATATGAGAATCAACCATTACTGGTTCATTTACATGAATTAGGTCAATGATTATTATTATTAGAATGTTTGTTTAACGGGTTCCAAAAATAATTATAAAAGTTAAAACATTGTAAATAGCGGGTACGTTTCACGTGGCGCGATTCGCAATGTGTACAAGATCATAAATCCAAATTCGGGTGTGTATTTCATGTGACCCAACTATAACTTCAAATAATAATAATAATAGTATTATTGTTCCCACATATTCAATATGTAATCTGCATTTCAAATGACAAGCAACAGTGCAAGACATAACAATGATTGCTCGCCAAAACTTGAGGTCGAATCAGCGATGCCTTTAGTAAACGAAGCGGACTGGAAATCACCGTACGTAGATTATTTGTGTTTGTGAATCCTTAATGTATTCTGAAAAGGGATAATGTGATTTTCATGCACAATTAAGTATTGGAGTAGCTGAAATCGTGCGTAATTTGTATGATTCTTACTTTTGAATTCCTGTATAAAGTACATTGCCAAAACTCAACTCATTAATTGTTGCTTGGGCCTAAACAGAGGCCCCTTTGTTTTTCTTTTCTGTTGCATCAATAACGTGAGAAAAATAATTCATGCGAACAATCGTAGTTTGCTTTAGACACATAATTAAATTATCATGACTATGGATACGACTCCCGTGGCATAATCGTGATACACAATCTCCATTTCGGGTGTGCATTTCATGTGACTTGACCTTAACTTCAAACAATAATAAAAATAAACACGTCGTAAATTGCGGGTGCATTTCATGTGGCGCGGTTTGCAACGTGTCCAAAGACAACGAGTGCGCGACATCGTGATTTGTTCCAAAATAATTCCATAAATATTAAAAGCGGTTCAAAAGGTTCAAAATGCACAATAGGTTTAAAACACGTAATTAATTATATAATTAGGCCAATTATTAATAGTTAAGCGACCGTGCTAAAACCACGAAACTCGGGAATGCCTAACACCTTCTCCCGGGTTAACAGAATTCCTTACTCGGATTTCTGGTCGCAGACAACTTAAAACAGAGTCAAAATTCCTCGATTTGGGATTTTTAAAATAAACGGTGTCCCGGAGCATCGTCAAAAATCCGGGTGGCGACTCTGAGAAACTAAAATAAATCCCAAATTCGAATAATGTCACTTAAAGTGGAAAAACTCCCTTATTACCCTCATTAATCTGGGGTAGTGAAAAAGAAGGTGTGACTGCGCGTCACAACGCCAATTTATTAAGTACATCATTGATAAGCTCTAAAGTACATATACATTACCATTTTGAGGAGACAGAAATTCAAGCATAAACACAATTTACAGACTTTCCCCAAAACCCATATACGACCCACATAAATTTCTACGGAGCCTTCTAAAGGTACAAAAGACAACTATAACAAATGTCAGCGACAAGGCCCCGACTATACCTCAACGTGTAAACATAAAAACAAAAAGATGTACATCAACATCCCCCGAAGGAATAGGGGCTCACCAAAGTTACTGAGAAGGGAGAAACACTGCTAGTTGCGACCAATACTGTCTGTTGTGGGATCACTAACATCCATTAAAAGATGTAGCGCTCCCGGCCAAAGGGGAGTTAGTATCATCGAATAGTACTAGTATGTATAAATAAACACCATATTTTTAGACAAGAGAATAAATCAATAAAATGCAATGAAAGTCAATTATTAAATCAAAGAGAACATAGACAACACCTCAATCATCAAATAAGAAGTCACTCAAGCCATCAAGAGAAATCAATATAATTTAGCTTGGCCATCACTAACATTAACATCTTATTATTCACACTACCACCATACTTTTATATAGAGTCCGATCACGACCCAATCAGATAGGTCTTCTCGATTGGAGACATATGTCCACAATAAAAATTCCTATTTAGATTCCAATTCAATTCATAGACACTACCACTATGTGTGCGGCATGGTGTCCGATCACGGCCCGATCGGCTAGGCCGGCTTATTCAAGACATGTCTACTTTAATCAATCATTTCATTTCTCATTTCACGCACATATTTCAATTCTTCTAATGCTAGTGGCCACAATAGTTAATTTATATCCGGCACTTCCATTTCATAAATCCAATCATTTCCATATGTTTCGCATTATCATTGATTTCGTCAAACAAATCTTTCATCTCAAGATATTAAATGCACGTAGAAGAAAGCATGGACCATGAACATATAGACGCTATCACATACTCTAGCGATTCAAAACATATCACATTACATTAGTACTTCACCAAGTAACCACATAACATCATAGAAGCATTCGAATGTATATAGCACATAAGGTTTTACGACAAAACTGATTTGAAATGTTATTTCCTTAATCAACCAAGGCTATAGCTTACACCAATGCTAAGAAAGTACCGTGGAGGTTCAATTTCTAAGAAAAAGGGGTTTTAGCCATACATACCTCGATTGAGAGTCCTTAAGTCTTTACAACTATCCAGAACTCTTAGGAATCTCAATCTATTTTAGCAATTTGACAAATTAAACAAAAATTAAGGAAATTAGTCACAATTCCAACTCACCTGAGCATTTTATCATATATAATGTGTTTCCTTAAGGTTTTATAGCCTTTTTATGGAAGTTTATACAAGCCTATTCCCTATTCATTACCATTTGTAGCTTACGTTCTCCTTACGCTCTTTTACCTCACATGCATTCAAGGTGAACCCCCTAAACCCATGGACCTCCTTATTAGTTACACATCTTTAGAAGATATTAAAAAATTGTTGAGCTAAGCTTAGATTCTTACCTGCAATGTGAAAGCCTTCTTGATACTCATCAAGGATTTAGCCCAAATGTATGGATTTTTGGGTGTTAGTTAGCTTCCTCCCCTTAGAACTTTCTCTCTCTCTCACTCTAAAATGTAATAGAAAATGATCCTAACTGAGCTAAAGGGTTATTGTAATGATATAGAGTCGGATTTTAAAATGACAAAAATGGTGCCCTGACACAGGTATGTGATCGCATAACAGACATGCCATCTGCAAAGAGATCGCAGAATGAGCTTCAAAACTTGAAATCACTGATCGTGTATGAGACAATTATGCGGTCCGCATACACGTTCTACGGTCGCATAGTGCACTACATAAATCCCTTCGCAAAACTCAGGGGCGATTATGCGGTCTGTATGCGGTCCGCATAATGATTAAGTGACTGCATAATCGACCGCATAACAAGCCTATAAAATTGGCCAACCTTCTGATTCACTCAGCGGCCATTATGCAGTCCGCAGAGTAATTATGCGGCCACATAATAGGCCGCATAAATGCACATACTTTAAAATATTTTTCTTTAGTCCAAAAACCTACTGTTCAATCCAAAAAGTTTGAACCACGGAGAGCTCGACATCACGATGTTTTCGGGTTTTTAGGTAAATTTTGCATGGCCTTACATCTCATTACGGAGTCGTTTACACAAAAGTCATGTATCATCCACATTCTCACTACTTAAGCTTCCAAAAATAAAATCTTTCTTCCAATTCGACTTTGAATCATCTGGTAGCTGAATTCAACCATGCACCCAAGTTACATAACATGAAGTTGTTCAAGATTTTACACCGCCGAACGGAGCTTAAATTCTCAAAACGACCGTCCGGGTCGTTACATTCTCCCCGTCTTAAACAAACGTTCGTCCTCGAACCTGCCAAGAATTTCCTCGAAGCCTTCAAGTTACTGAATGCACACTTCCAACATACACCCGCGAGTGATCCTATGTCACCCTAATCTACATAAGCCTGGCGACACCATACCAACTGCAATTTAGCCTTTCTACCCAACCGATAAGCCTCATACCTCAAATTCTCACCTTCCATTCATTTCTAAAAGACCCGATTCTAAATCCATCCTCGTCCAACTGCATCAACTCATGCCCACCACGCAACATAACACACCACACATAGACCCTTAATAACTCTTCTGATCACAATAGCTGCCCGAAATCAACTCAGCACCGGCAATTAGGCCGCACATCCGATAAAACTCTATTTCAAACCTCCCTAACACTTATTATAATTTAAGAAACATGAAGACCTCATAATTAGACACCCGAACCACCAATCTACAACTAACTCCACGGGGCACACGCCCTCACACGCTAAAACTAAAGAAGCACATAATGCAAATGACTGAATATGAAAAGAGAAGCACATAAGGAAACTATCAAAGAAGACGATATGGACAACCCTCTATCAATACTAACCTTTATAACAATATAAAAAGGAAAGAATTAAAGCACATGAAAAAATCACAAGGATCCCATCCTGATATAACTTCCACCGGTGTACTCAGCCTGGTTCAAACATATTGAATCACAAGAGATCACGAGGGTCTCGCCCTCAACTCCAAATCACATATCGAATATATATCATACCAATATAAATCTTTCACTAACTCAGCTCTTCCAATAAATCACAACATTCACTGTACTCTCGCCCCGTAGGGTACCAAATCACGAATTACCAAGAACACTCAGGAAATCACACCAAACCCTGCCATAATGAACAACATGGACTCACTTATAGTCTCATCACTCTCAATTATGAATAAAGCAACGATAGACATGCACTACCACTCATAGAATCTCCTTATAGGAGCAATCACAAAAATAGAGTGCAAATCCTGAAACTCACTCATAAATGAAGCAACAAATAAGGGAACTCGTCCCGACCAGCAGAACTATAAAGAAATACAAATGGTTCCCCTATGTAATAGATCAAAACATGCTTGTATGATAACATTTGGAACAACGGCCTCTAGTCTACAATATGAAACACATCAACGGGTCGGGCATCCCCTTCTTGGGCGCCCTCTACTCTCCCGAATACCCTGATGTGACACATTTGCCCAAAGCCTGGGACAATCTCTCACCATGTGGATGATATCTCCACACTCAAAGCAACCTCTCTGCTGACGTGGTTGTAGAAACTTTGAAGTATGAGTACTCTGAGACCCATGAGTACCTGAAACCCTTTGCGAAACCGGAAGTGCAAACTGAACTGGCTGACCCATAAAACTTCTACCATGTCGTACCCTGCCTCCAAAATAAGGACCAATAGATCTCTCTAATCTACGAGGCCTTCTCGCCTCCCTACACTCTCTCTCCTGATCTCGTTTGTCCTCCCGCTCTCGGTCACTGGCGGGCGATCCAGACCATCTGCTAAAACAAAACATGTGACTCGAACTCTTGAGTCATGCTGAACCGAATATCATGTATGAGTCCCCAGAGCAGGTGCATGTTTGGCCAAATCATTGAATCTGACAACATACTCAAATATTGACATAGTGCCCTGATGCAACTTCTAAAACTCTATGCGTCATGCATCCCAAAGGGACTGAGGTATGAACTTTCTCAAAAACATCTCTGAAAGCTGAACCCATGTAAGTGAAGCTGCATCGGCCGGGATACCCAACTCATATGCCCACCTCCATTAATAAGCCATTTCTTTAAGCCAGAACGTAGTAAAAAAAACTTCACTCATCTCAGCAATATCCATAGTGCGGAGGATGCTATGACACTCCTCCAGCAAACCATGTGCACTCTTTGAAGCCAAACTGCTAAATGTAGGAGGGTATATCTCTTGAATCTTGCAATTCTAAGCCGCCCTTCCTCGGATGTTGCTGCTCTGTGTTGCACCCTCTTTTTTCACGAGCACTCCTTTCGGGGCCGGTTAAAAAGGTTTTTTACATTGTTCGAGACAACTCATTCCTTTTGGAAAAGGGGTTTGCATATTTGAAGAGTCTCCACCTAACGATTTTAAGGTGCGTTAGGGCACCTATTGGGGTTACAACTAAGTTTGATAACCTGAGACAGGGTAAGGGATTGAATTATCCTAAGGGGAAGGTGTTAGACACCCCTCAAGATCCACAAGTGTGGTTCCCGACCAAATAACATTTGTGAATTTGTGCAACTAGCAAGTAAACAAATATGGTTTAAACAGTAGGGGATTTTGGTCCAAGTACACATATGTTTGAAAACAATTAATAGGAAGATAGATTTTGAAAAGAATTATAGTCTAAGCATGTATGTAGAGTACAAGTATCCTAGGTTTTTTTGTAATATGGATCACATAAATGCAATACCCGGTATGACACTCCTCAAAGAGAGGCTACACGTGGTATTAGCGCACCGGTCATCATATCCATATCTACCATTTCCCACCTCGTGAAGATAATTAAAGCGAGTGTTGGTCACGACCTCTATTGCATGCTGTTAACCATCCCTTCCTATTAGTCCAAGAAGAATTTAGGACTTCTATCCTATAAAGGCGGTTTTAGGTAGACCCTCAGGTTTTAATGGTAAAATTATAAGGCGACATATAGAAAACAAATAGGACTGCAGATAGGGGGATAACACATAAACAGGAAAGGGGCTCAAATACCTCCACAAATAATGCACAGAATCATCATGACTCAAACACATTTAAGGTCTTAGTTTAAATTCAGATCCTAAAACATGCTAGCTAAGTGATAACAATAGAGAAATAGATTTATTGCATAACTCAGAAAGAAAGTCCTAATCAGTTTGGCAACTGATTTTAAGCATGCTAATAGTTAGACAGTAATCACAAGAGGACAGTTCTAGTTTTATTTTTTTAAGGTTGCTTACCTAAGGCTTGCCTAGGCGTAAGATCATATATGACAGTCATCAGAGGTGTTAACAATTTGAAGGTTGTTATTCTTAAGAGCATGCATTTCTAAGTGTTGCGTATACAAGAGTTTATTACCAGTTGTTAGAGCGAAGTGAACTGTTTCGTACTCAGTAATTAGACTAAGTATAATTAGGCGAGTGAGATCCTAGAACATGATATCTAATACAGAAACATGCAGAATAACTTAAAATAGCATTTCTAAATGCACACCAAATTATGCACAGTTTCTGAATGTCCTCGATGCCCAAACAACCTTTCTCATGATCCGGGTGTGTCAAAGTTCCCTAAGGACCTCAAGGGATCCCGGGCAGTGCTCACACCCAGACTTCATAGCCACAGTAGAGTAAGTGAGAGTGTGGAAGGGCCAACCTTAGTGTGTCAAGGTTCAGAGGGAGCTCAGGGGTCCCAAAGCAATGCTCACACATTTCTTTTAGAAGGATCAGAGGGAGCTCGACATAGTTTTTAAAAAGGTTGAGTAAGTTTTGAAAAAGAGATTTGATTGAAATGATTTTTATAACTAAAATTTTAACCACTAAAAGAGTTTGAAAGAGCAGAAACACCAATCTTAGGACCAAAAGAGTTCAGCATCACACAAAGGACCAAGAGCAGTCAATCAACCACAAACAGGGGTAATGGGATTTTAGGGATAAGTATAGAGCATGTAAGGGCAAGCATGTAGTAGGAAGAAGTATACATAGGTAGACCATCATAACTTCCTAAGGGGTTCAGGGAATTGGGATACAACATAGTAACAATATCAAACAGCTTAAGGTAATACTAGTAAGGGCATGCCTTAACCAAAGCTAGTGTACAAACATAGGCATAGAGAGATTCACATAGAAGCAAGTTTCAAGTGCATAAAGACATACTGATTATGGAAGTAAGCATAACTTAACATACTAGATGAAGTAAAGATTCTAATTACATGTTGAACAACAACATAGTAGGTAGAAGCATGTCAGAAACACAATGAACTGAAGCAACAATAGACACATGTTGGTTTGAGAACTGGAATTTGAATTAGAACATACCAGTGAAGGAGACAGTAACACAAAGTAGGAGATAGGAGAGCACAATAGTTAGCCTTGGCTTGCAGCCGGCTAACATAGAGCAATAACAAGTAGCACATAAGAGAGCAGAGAGTAGAAACTTTTAGTTGTGAAAGAGAGTTATTGAACCATTCAGTTCGTGTCCTTCTTAATGAAAGAGTAGTGTATATATATATAGTTTGAAAATAGGTAGCTAATAAGGTAGGAATCAAAATTAACCAGTAATTAAGGGACTGTGTATCAATCAGTATAAAATCAGCATAGATATCCCTTAATTGAAAGAGATAAGTTCAAATGGTAATATGCAGATAACAAATAAGAAAATATACCATATGTGGCTGAGTATATCATATAAGGAAGTAATCTCAGCCTAGTACAAGTAATTGGTCTAGGTTTAGGAAATCTAATTAAGGAAATAACACAAGAATCTGTGTGACAGCATAGTCGACCAAAAATAAGGCAAGGAAATAACTCAAAGGTCGAAAAATCAGTAAAGAAATCATCATAAGAGATCAGCGAGAGGTAGCAATCACAGGAAATCAACACCAATTAAGGAAAGTATCATGTGTTTAAGGAAGTATTCAGAATCAGTAGAGAATATTGTGTAAAAGCAGTAGTGTACTAATCCTAATCATTCAAGGATTCAAAAATGTCAAAATAGTACTAATTTAAGCAGGATAAACACACATTAGGCAAGAAGAAGTAGAATCCAAGACCCCAGTAAGCATAACAAAGTAAGAATCACATAGAATCGGGGATTCAAACTAGCACATAGTAGTAATTATCACAACATTATGAGAATGAGTGCAATGAACAAGTAATAGACAAAAATCATAATCATAAGAGGACTAGTAAGGTGGAATTACATAAAGAATTAGGGATTCGTATAGAACACAATACGAATCGACAGAGTAATCACAATATAGGAAAAGAAGTGAATAGTCAGAAACCCTAATAAGCATAGTAGGGCAAAAATAACAAAAAAATCAAGAACATACTCATGAGCAACATATACACATACCAATCGAAAGGATAAATCAATAAGAAAGACTCAGGACTATAATACAGTGTTAAAACTAAGGTTTTAACATAATAAAAAGCGATCTTAACAAAAACCGTTTAAACATATGACAGAATCACACGATAACACTTAAACTTGAGGAAATCGTTTTTGAAGAAAGGTTTTAGAAACCCTAGTTGGAAGACGAAAAATTATTTTAGGGAAAATGAAAAACTCTTGAAGAAAACATTAAAAAAACTCGAATTACAGATCTAGAAAAATCGAAAGTTGTAGAAGTTAGGGTTTCAAAGAGAGAACCTAGAGAGGAGAGAAAACTCAAAGTTTTACCGGTTTCAACCGGAAATTATAAAACTCTTACTCGGACGGCCATGGATGGACGAAAAACGGCATGAAAAGACATAGGTGAGAGTTGAACCACTCCAGGTTCTCTTAAGGGCCTAAGAACATTGTCAAGCCGACGTGGGAAGAGAGACATGAGCTAGGAATGGTGGGAGTTCATGATTTCCGGCGAAGGAGATGGCCGGAGAAGATAGGCAGAGTTCATCGGAGGGGAAGGCTCTAGAGAGAACCAGAGAGAGAGAGAGAGAGAGAGAGAGAGAGAGAGAGAGAGAGAGAGAGAGAGAGAGAGAGAGAGAGAGAGAGAGAGAGAGAGAGAGAGAGAGAGAGAGAGATAGGGAGATAGAGAGACAGTGAGAGAGAATGAGACGCGGAAAATGAATGAGAAGGGGGGTAGTCATTAGGGGTTAAATTAGGTAAGGGTTGATCTAGGCCGTTGATTTGAAATAATCACGGCTCAAATTGAATGGGGGGATTGGGTCAGATGTCTTTAAAGACTGGCCCTAATGCTTTGGGCCAATTAATTGGGTTGGGGTCCGGGTAGATTAGGCTAAATTAGAATTAAGAGTGGCTATTTGTTAAATACCCATTTAGAATAGATAAATAATTAATAAAAAATGCTTAATAACTATAAAAAAATGAATTTGATGCCCAGTAGATGAAATTAAAGTAATTAACTAGTATTAAAAATATAAATGACTTATTATTTGGTAAAAATAACACAAAATATATAGCTAGGCTATAATTGCAAAGTTATTGTAATTATAGCCAAATAATACTAATTTGGCTAATTTGTGAAATAATTAAATCTTAATAGGATAAAAAAAAATGATATATTAAGCCAATAATATTTTGAAATTATTTGTACTGCAATTTATGATTAATTATTAGATATAAAAGTATTGGATAAATTAGGAATAAATTGATAAAAATATGGGAAAATTATGGAAAAATACCAATTGTTATAAACAATGATTTTGGAGATATATATGCAAATTAAAAATTAATTTGAGGAAAAATTGGGTATCAACAACTGCCCCTCTTTATCCGGGAAGGATGAAAGAGTTGTCGGGTAAAGGTACGATGGCCAATTTTGACCGAGCGAAATGGTTTGGAGAGATTTAGGCCGCACCCTGGTTTTTGAGTTGCCTAGATATCCCTGGTTTTATAGAAATCAAGCCATTTGTAGTTCAGGAGCCATCGACGAAGTATACCGATGGAGTTTTTCAAGAACGAATGCAACATATAGGGTTGGATGAATAAACGACTTACGGGGTAGTTAGGAGAACTGGAGCGGGACCGCTCCTGCTAGGATGGTCTTTGCTCGCCGGATTACCTGCAAATAGACAATACACGCATATATTGCGCCTAATTTAAACATGATGCAAGTTCCCGTCGGACTATGAATGTTGTCTTCGGACAATTAAGGGATGACGTCCTCAGACCATGATGTCCTGGGCCATGGATTGCTTGATGCCGGATTCGCAGGCCATGAAATGATGTTCTCGGACCATGAGGATGGTTCCTCCGAACCATGACGCCTTTGAATAATGATATGCAAAATTGAAAGAGATCCTCATGCCATGGCATGGTGTTCTCGGGCCTTGAAGATGGTGCCTTCCAACGATGATGCCTTTGGACAAGTTGGCGATATTTCAGCCTATGAAAATGTAATAGCATGATGCTGACAAGACCGATCTTAGTCTTGCGAATTTAAAAGGAAGAGCTTAGCCTGAAAGGAAAGTGAAGTAAATAGTACTTGAGACAGTGCTTAGTCTCGAAAAAAATAAATTGGAGGCAGAGCTTAGCCTCGGAAGGCAGAAAAGTAGCCATATGCAAAGGGAGGTAGAGCTTAACCTCGGAAGGCAGAATGGTAGCTTTATGCAAGATGGAAGGCAGAATGGTAGCCTTATGCAAGATGGAAGGCAAAATGGTAGCCTTATGCAAGGTGGAAGGCAGAATGGTAGCCTTATGCAAGATGGAAGGAAAAATGGTAGCCTTATGCAAGATGGAAGGAAAAATGGTAGCCGTATGCAAGATGGAAGGCATAATGGTATCCTTATGCAAGGTGGAAGGCAGAATGGTAGCCTTATGCAAGATGGAAGGCAGAATGGTAGCCTTATCCAGATAGAAGGTAGAATTGTAGACTTATGCAAATGGAAGGCAGAATGGTAGCCTTATGCAAGATGGAGGGAAGAATGGTAGCCTTATGCTGATATGCAGATGGATACAGTGCTTAGTCTCGGAAGGCAGATAGTAGCCTTATGCAGGATTAAATAAATGACAATAGAAACACTTAGCTGGTAATGAATTGCGGTATCGTGACCGTTGCAAGCGTCGTGATAATGAACCATTATTTTTTTGTGATGATAATAAATGTCGGCGGATGCGATGATTTTGAGAATCGTATCTTTGAACAATATCTGTCTTTCCGGCGGATGGTATGCTCAGGATTTTGCAATCTTAGTGCCTGCATCCAAAGAAAAATTGTGAGTTCTGTAAATGGGGAAGGTTAGTTCGTATCCCCGCTGGTTTTGCCTGATTCGTTCTGCTTGATCTAAGGATACTGTTTGTATCATTGGGGTAGAGTTTGCTAAACAAGGCTATTTTCAAGAACAATATGCATGATTTTGTAAAAATAGAGTATAAATATATAATTTATAATATCTTTTAGATGAGCCGACGACCGTGACGCGGATCCAGACATTGCAACCTCTCTTGCTACGGAATTTTGAGGGTCCTCCTCAAAATTCATCCCCAGTTTGATGGATTGATGTTTCTGACTGCTGCTCGTGCGACGATCGACTGAACTTACTTTAAAATTTTGAGGGTCCCCCTCAAATTCTGCCCTAGTTTGCAATTGCGGAGATAAATGAAAATTTTATTGAATTGTGACGCTAACCCATAGGGCTGACTACGTATCCCTTCTTAAACGGGAATCAGGTCAGGCGTAGTTCAATTATGTAAGGGAAGCATAAGGATTACATATAGTAGCGTTTGACCGCGTTTGAATTGATTGGCTTTGTCCAGACTTCTCCGTCCATTTCTGCGTGTATAAGTGCTCCTCCTGTCAGCACTCGGTGAACCATGTATGGAACTTGCCAGTTGGGAGAGAACTTCCCTTTGGCTTCATCTTGATGTGCAAAGATCTTTTTCAACACCAGCTGCCCCGGTGCGAACTGTCTCGGCTTGACTTTCTTATGGAAGGATCTAAACGTTCTGTTCTGATAGAGTTGACCATGACAGAATGCATTCATTCTCTTTCCGTATATGAGGGATAGTTGCTCATAACGGCTATTTACCCACTCGGCATCGCTGAGCTCATCTTCTTGTATGATCCTTAAGGAAGGAATTTCAACTTCGGCGGGGATACCAACCTCTGTACCATAAACCAACATATAAGGAGTTGCCCCAGTTGATGTGCGGACCGTGGTGCGATATCCTAGTAAAGCAAATGATAACTTCTCGTGCCACTGCTTATGTTTCTCTATCATTTTCCTCAATATCTTCTTGATGTTTTTGTTAGCGGCTTCTACAACTCCATTCATCTGAGGTCTGTAGGCTTTGGAATTCTTGTGTTTGATTTTGAAGGTCTCGCACATAGCTTTCATCAAGTCATTGTTGAGATTGGAACCATTATTAGTAATGATTGATTCTGGAATTTTGAAATGGCAGACAACATGGTCGCGGACAAAGTCGGCCACGACTTTCTTAGTCACTGCTTTGTAGGATGCTGCTTCTACCCATTTGGTGAAATAGTCGATGGCTACTAGGATGAACCTGTGTCCATTGGAGGCGGCATGCTTGATTGGTCCAATAACGTCCATTCCCCAAGAGGCGAACGGCCACAGTGAGCTTGTGGCATTAAGCTCGTTTGTAGGTACCTTTATTATGTCTGCATGTATCTGACAACAGTGGCATTTCCGAACATACTGGATGCAGTCCGTTTCCATGGTCATCCAAAAATAACCAGCCCGAAGTATCTTCTTTTCTAAAACAAAACCATTCATATGTGGACCGCAGGTCCCAGCATGAATTTCCTCTAGTAGCTTGGATGCTTCCTTTGCGTCGACACATCTTAATAGTCCCAAATCGGGAGTCCTCCTATAGAGGATTCCTCCGTTGTGAAAGAAGTTGTTAGACAGTCTCCGAAGTGTGCGTTTCTGAGTAGGATTTGCAAGCTCTGGGTATTCTCCTTTTGCCAAATACTCCTTGATATCATGAAACCAAGGATTTCCATCTGCCTCTTCTTCAACATGGGCACAGTAAGCTGGTTGGTTATGGATCTTCACAGGAATAGGATCAATAAAATTCTTGTCTGGATGCTGTATCCTAGATGACATAGTAGCCAACGCATCGACGAACTCATTCTAGATTCTGGGGAGATGCCGAAATTCTATCTTTGTGAACCTCTTTCTTAATTCATGCACGTGGTGCAAGTATGGCAGTATCTTGGAATTCGTGGTAGCCCATTCTCCTTGTAACTGATGTACCAGCAAATCTGAGTCACCAATCACTAACATCTCCTGGACGTTCATGTCAATGTCCATGTTGAGCGCCAAGATACAAGCTTCGTATTATGCCATATTGTTGGTGCAGGGGAATCTGAGCTTAGAAGTTACCGGATAATGTTGACTAGTTTCCGATATCAAGACAGATCCGATGCCGACTCCCTTGAAATTCGCCGCTCCATCGAAGAACATTCTCCAACCGTCATAGGACTCTGCAATATCTTCTCCTATGAATGATACCTCTTCATCGGGAAAATATGTTTTCAGGGGTTCGTATTCTCCGTCCACGTGGTTCTCAACGATATAGTCTGCCAATGTTTGTCCCTTGACTGCTTTCTGAGTGACATAGATAATGTCGAACTCACTCAACAGGATTTTCCATTTGGCCAGCTTGCCAGTAGGCATGGGCTCCTGAAAGATGTATTTCAAGGGATCCATCCTTGATATGAGATATGTGGTGTAAGCACAGAAGTAATGCCTCAGCGTCTGAGCTACCCAAGTCAGAGCACAACAGGTGCGTTCCAATAGAGAATACCGAGCTTCGTACGGAGTGAACTTCTTGCTGAGATAATAAATGGCCTGCTCTTTCCTTCCTGTTTTGTCGTGCTGCCCCAGAACACAGCCGAAAGCTCCATCTAGCACTGCAAGGTAGAGCAGTAAAGGTCTACCTGGCTCAGGTGGTACTAGGACTGGTGGTGTCGATAGGTATTCCTTAATTCTATCGAAGGCCTTTTGGAAATCATCGGTCCATTTGGTCGCGACATCCTTTTTCATCATCTTGAAGACCGACTCACATATAAATGTGGAATGTGCTATGAACCGGCTGATGTAGTTAAGATGTCCCAAAAAACTCATCACATCTTTCTTGTTCCTTGGTGGTGGAAACTCTTGAATGGATTTGACGTTTGAAGAATCTAGTTCTATCCCTCGGCGACTGACAATGAACACGAGCAGCTTACCGGTGGGAACCCCGAATGCACATTCTGCGGGATTCAGCTTCAGATTGTATTTTCGCAGCCTATTGAAAAACATCCTCAAGTCTGCTACGTGATCAGTGGCTTTCTTGGATTTGATAATAACACCATCCACATATACCTCAATCTCCTTGTGTATCATATCATGGAAGATAGTGGTCATAGCCCTCCTATTGGTGGCCCCAACATTCTGCAGGCGGAACGACGTCATCTTATAGCAGTATACTCCCCACGGTGTAATGAAAGCCGTTTTCTCGGCATCTTCCTCATCCATCCAGATCTGATGATAACCAGCAAAACAATCTACGAATGACTCTAGATCGTGCTTGGCGCAATTGTCAATCAGGATGTGTATGTTAGGCAAGGGGAAGGCATCTTTGGACTGGCCCGGTTAAGATCCCGGTAGTCGACACAGACTCTAACCTTCCTATCTTTCTTTGGTACTGGTACAATGTTAGCTAACCATGTTGGGTATTCGACTACCCTGAGAACCTTGGCATTGATCTGCTTGGTGACTTCTTCTTTGATTTTCAAGCTCATGTCAGGCTTGAACTTTCTGAGCTTTTGTTTCACCGGTGGGCTCATTGGATTAGTCGGTAATTTGTGAGCAACAATTGATGTACTTAGACCAGTCATGTCATCGTATGACCAGGCGAATATGTCCTCATATTCTTTCAAGAATTCTGTGTATTCATTCTTCCCTGACAGTGACAAATGGATGCTGATTCGAGTCTCTTTGACATTTTCTGAATCTCCCAGGTTGACAGTTTCGGTCTCGTCCAGGTTGGACTTAGGTCTGTTCTTAAAACTCTCGACTTCTTTGACAATCTCGTCAGGTATATTATCTTCTTCTGAATCAATGTATGTTTGTTGCGTTGTCTCGTTGCATGTCACAGTCATTGGTTCATCAAGACAAGTAATAGTAATGATGTATAGATAAAGTAGTGAGAGAAAACAACAGTAATAAATATTTAATCGTAAAAAAATGCTTTTGATAAATGGAATGATTGTTTTGAACATTGAAGCTCTTATTGCAGAAGTTGAAAATTGCGAAAAGAAAAATCAATTAGTAAAACAATGGACAATGCTTGTTTTAGCCTTGCTACCCCAAGGCTCGTCGGGCTCTAGCTGTTCTAACGGTCCAATTCTTGAGATATGTCCCTCTGCGGTCAAATTCTTGAGATATGCCCCTCTGCTCATGGCCAGTATGGAAGGGCTTTCCTCCCACTCTTCCTCGAGAATAACACAACAACTAGGAGGAGGAGAGGGTGGAGGGCTCCTGGATCTTGTGAGATAGGATGATGATGCCAGAGTGCACGAACTAACCTTTGGGGAGGGGAATAATAAAAAAACAAAAACAAAAACAAAAAGTAACCAAGTCAGTGAGGATTATGAAAAAGTATTGTTGTATTTAAACACATAGTGCGGGAATGTAAAGTGCGTCCTAATTTGGGAACCTCTTTGTGCCCGAGGTAGGCCTAACGACAAATTTATTTAGAGAACTTGAAATGCTAAATGCCTCATTTCATTAATAAAGATAGAGGAATCCCAAAACGAAACTAAATAAACAAGAAATAAAGTCACTAATGGCCATTGGCCTTATTACATCAATAAAGCGAAAAGAAAAGAAATTCCTATCTATTTGGTCACAGAAGGACCTTCCCCAGACTCGGCATCCTTGATTCCCTCGAATAGATTCCCCAGCTCGCGGAGTCATAACAGTAGGTATTCTGTAGCTAGATGTCCACCTTCGGTCCCCTCAGCTCTTTTGAAAGTCTTCGACCCTCTTGAGGAATTTACCCTAAAGCTCGACTATGCCTCGTTCCAAGTAACCCAGCTAAGGTAGAAGCCTCTATCATCATGTTGTTAGGCTGGATGTCCAGGAAGGACGGTAGATTACCCAGATATTTTTTGACGAGCGATTTGTCGCTAGAATGTAGATCTTCCCACAAACTCAGCAATTTTGGGTGGATGTTGGTGACCATGCCGAATCTGGGGACTTCGTGCCTCATATTTCTGCAAGGCAAACAAGGTAAGACCCTGACCCCCACCAGACTCGACTATTTAACATCAATGATTAGCATGAAGCTTTTAATTCTCCAAATAAATGCACAGAACGTGATGAATGTCCGTTTGGGTTTATGGAAACCCGGTGGACTTTGGACAAGGCTATATTAAAGGCTACTCTGCGGACAACACGTTAGCCTTGCTAGGCTTGACCATGATGCATGCAGCAGTATAACGGAGTAAGGTTTCTATGGGGTTTTAGACTGGTACCCTCGAGCGGAAAACTCAAGGGGGAAAGGCACGGAACCGTCAACTGCACCGCTGATCGACTAGTTTTTCCGCAATTAAGCCTTTCTGAATTTAGGGGGTAATGATACAGGAAAGGCGCAACCACTCATCAAGCGTTGCTATAGGATTTTGTTTGGCACGAGTGGAGTATGAATGTTGGATCATGAATAATGCAATAAACAGTAAACATGTAGTCACGTATTTGCACATTATGAAAGCAGTAAATACATCAGTTTATGATTTAAAGCGATTACAAAGGAAGGAAATAGTGAAACATGTTAGTCACTTTTGATGAAAATTAAATGTTTGATGAAATAAACAAATAATTGCACATAAGGGGAATGGGAAGAGGTACAAATTCACAAAGCAATTTGAAATGGTAAAAGCCTGAAAATCCCCAACAGAGTCACTATAAAGACCCGTAAAAATTTCTTGCTTAAAATAATTCCCGAATAAGCCCCCGAGTGGTTATCTCAGTGGAAATTCTTAAAACGGACCTTGATATTTGTAAAAATACCCCAGATTTGAAAGGACTTAATTTTTCCAGAAATTGGGTGTTATGCGACGCACTATGCGATCGCATAACGTGTATGCGAACAACATAGTGGTCGCATACACGGGCAGATCACTGCCCAAATGAAGAGGTGTTATGCCACGCATAATGCGATCGCATAACATGTATGCGGAACGCATAGTGGTCGCATACACGGGCAGATCACTGCCCAACTTAAGGGGGTGTTATGCGACACATATTGCGATCGCATAACATGTATGCAGACCGCATAGTGGTCGCATACCCGGGCAGAATGTTTTCAAAATTTGTCCCACCTAGGAGCCATTCTGCGGTCCATATGCGGACCGCATGTCAGGAATGCGATCGCATTCCTGACCGCATATTCGACATGGTCTTTTAATTTTGTAAATTTTTATACCCGACCCCAGTTTCATTTAACCCCTGCCCCCTTTCATTTTAACAAGTTTTCTGAACAAACAGAGAGAAGGAAAGGAGAGTTCTTGAGAAAGAAAGTGATCCTTCCATCCAAGTGAATTTCAAGGTCTCTCAGGCCTGGTAATTCGAGTAATCCCTTTCTTCCCCATTCTAGCAGGTAAGGGTTCCCAACCCCTTTTCTTTCTTTTCATTAATTTTCTGATTTTTTTAACAAAGGGTTGGCCTGGAATGAATCTTAGAAATATTAGCTAAGACCTTGCATGCATGTTTAAAAAATGGTGCTAATCTAGTAAGAGGGAGTGGGTTGGAGAAAACTTCACAAAGATAGGGTTGGAAATATAATGGGTTCACATAGTGCTTGACACAATGCTTGAGAGAGTCTGAATTGCATGCATGACTTCAAATTCTGAGTTGAATATGTCTAATTGTGAACTAGATTGACGGTACTAGTCGGTTCGGTGGTTGTGGGTTAAAGTTGAAAAGGGAAACTCGACTCCAGGTATGTATGGCTAACTTTAATCTTTGTAAAATCACTTGTGGTGTTCGAGCATACGGTACGTGTATTGTTATAAATATGTGCAACTGGTTGTCCGAATTATGTTGATGTGTGAAGTGTAATACTTGTCTGTCTTTAATTTACCACCACACTACCACGTCATGAAAACGGTGCTAAAGGGATAATGAATCCAAGATGTATGAATGTATATGCTAAGGGCTGTGTAAAGAAGCTGTATTCTTATTGCTGAAATTTTCTGTGACTGAACTGTGATTTGTCATCGCTGGTGTGACTGTAATTGTCAGGTTGGATCGGGTTGCGTTCCGCAACAGGGGAGATAAGGGTGATATGTGAGAAGTGATAAGGGTGTGATTGAAATTGTCAGGTGGGATCGGGTTGCGCGCCGCAACAATTGTCAGGTGGGATCGGGTTGCACGCCGCAACAGGAGAAATAAGGGTGAGATGTGAGGAGGGACAAGGATGGAATTGAAATTGTGATTTTGATGAAGTGAAAAATTGTGGAACTTCCATTGTATGTCTTTCTATGTCTTGTGCAGTAATTGTGTGACTCTCTGTCTGTCTCTTGCCTGCGCATTTTTGAGTTTACTTTGAGTAAAGTTTGTTCGTGCATACGAGTACAATTCAAATGTACTGACGCCCTTTTTGCCGGGGGCGCTACATTCTTGTGATGATTGTATGTGGTTCTATAGCAGGAACTCCAGCACACCGACAGTAGTGCCTCCCCCCCCCTCGTCCTATCAGCGGTTGTGGTGAGCCCCTCTTCTCTCGGGGCCTAGTGTGGCTCATGCCATCTTTCCTCCCGGATTCTTACTTTGGTACTTGTGTAAGGTATAGCCGGAGCCTTGTTACCGGCAAGTATTGTATAACTCCCTTGTACTCTTAGAGGCTCCGTAGACACAATGTGGGTAATGTACATATGTATTTTGGGTAAGTAACGGTACGGTTCGGAATCGTGATCCACGTTGGTAAATGTTGTATGTATTTTGTAAGCATTTGGTATAATATGTTGGTAATGATAAAAAGTATAAATGAATCCAAGTTGTAAGTTTATGCTTAAGCCTAAATGGCTATTTCACATGAATAATGTATACTGAAATCATGGGGTAACGCGTGGGATAGGAAAGGCAATTCCAGGTCCGCTTGATCGGGGTCTCTCCGGTTGAGTGCCGGTCGTGTCCCTTGGTTTTGGGGCGTTACAAACTTGGTATCAGAGCCTAAGGTTTCAAAAGAGTCATAGGATGTCTCTGATTCGTGTCTAGTAGAGCCCTTCTTATCGGTGTGTTGTCGACCACATTGATAATAAGGGGGCTACACGGACATTTAGGAAATTACTCTTTTCATTGTTATTCTATATCGTGCGGTGAAGTGGAGAGTGAAAAATGTCCTTGCCTAATTCATGCTTTGTTCCGATTTTTTTTCTTTTCCAGCAATGGCACCAAAGAAGAGAGCTCGACTCGGCCTTGAGGCCAATGCCACCCCAAGTGGGACTGTAAATCTTGTACCTGGTAGTGCGGGTGAGAGTGACTCCCCGGCCTTGAATTTGCCGGACCCTTCTAATCCGGATCAAAGCATTCCTGTTTCTGCGGCGGCGGAGGGTGCTGCAACCCTTCCCGCCGACATTCCTGATCCCTCTACGGTCCCAGCTTCCGGTTCCGGTACGTCCGAGGGGGACCTCAGAGGAGCTATCCATATGTTAACTTAATTGGTGGCCACCCAGGCCCAAAGATCTCATGCTACCCCTGTGTCCTCCAGCAGACAGGGAGATTCCGCCGGCTCCAGAGTCAACCAGTTTCTGCAGTTGGCCCCTCCAGAGTTCTCAGGTATGGATCCAGAGGCCGATCCATAGGATTTTCTTGATGAGATGTGCAAGATCCTTTGGGTGATGAAGGTTACAGGGACAGTGGGGGTTGAGTTAGCTTCGTACACGCTGAGGGGAGCAGCATATTCCTATTTCGAGATGTGGGAGGTTTCCCGTGGAGAGGGAAGTCCTCCGGCTAGATGGAGCGAGTTTGTGGACGCGTTCATGGATCACTTTTTGCCTGCCGAGACTGTGGCAGCCCGTGCTACTGAGTTTGAGGTCCTCAAGCAGGGCAGTATGAGTGTTTGGGAGTACCACATGGAGTTCGTGAGGTTGTCCAAGTATGCTCCCCAGTTAGTGTCGACCATGGATGCCTGAGTTCGATGATTTGTTCAGGGTCTCAGTTCTTTGGTTGTGAATGAGGCTGCTATAGAGGCTTTGCACTCGGAAATGAATTATGGGAAGATTGTGGGGTTCACCCAGGCTACGGAGGCTAGGAATCTGAAGATACCGGCAGACAGAGAGAGTAGCAGCAGAGCCCAGTCGGTGGGTCATTCAGGGAGCGCAGTTTCAGTGGGGAGACCAGTTCAGGGGAGGGGGCCAACAGGGCCATCCTAGTTTTATGCTCAGTCTTCAGCCAGTGCACCGCCATCCGTACACCATCATCAACCGAATAGTCATTAGAGATCAGGATCCGATAGCAGGAGACCCCATCAGTCAGGTCATTCCGGAGGAAGGTTCCAGCAGCAGGGGAGGGCTTTGTGCCCTCAGTGCGGAGGGTTCCATACTGAGGCTTGTTATCTGAATCGCCCGTTATGCTTCAGGTGTGGGGTAAGGGGTCATCTTCAGCGGGACTGTAGTGCGCCTAGCCAGGGCATGGGTAGGGGGTTTTCCCAGTCATCCGGTTCTTCAGCCGCCACATCTTCAATGCGTCCTCCAGCTCCAGCAGGGCATGGTGTAATTAGGGGTGGGGCTCGTGGTAGAAGCGGACCCAGCCGATTCTATGCTTTGAGTGGTCGCCAGAACGCGGAGGCTTCTCCAGATGTTGTCACAGATATTCTGCATGTTCAAGCACTTGATTGCTGTGCTCTTATTGATCCGGAATCCTCCTTGTCCTATGTTACCCCGTTTATTGCTTCAAGTTTTGGGATAAAACCTGAGCGGATTCATGAGCCATTCCTTGTATCAACTCCGGTTGGTGATTCTATCACAATATTGCGAGTCTATAAGAATTGTGTTGTCACGGTATGTGGTCGCGTTACCACGACCGATCTTATTGAGCT